>VZRH01004689.1:404129-515985 GCA_013397555.1 Urocynchramus pylzowi | reverse complement strand
CGGCTGCTGCCCTCCGGGGATTGTGGCTTTGGGGTTTTCCCTCTTTTGTGCCTCCATCAGAAACAGTGTGGCCAGCGGGACCGGGGAAGTGATTGCCCCTCTGTGCTGGGCTCTGGTGAGGCCACACCTCTAGTCCTGTGTCCAGTTCTGGGCCTCTCAATTCAGGAAGGACGTGAAGCTGTTAGAGCGGATCCAGAAAAGGGCGGCTGAGCTGGGGAAAGGGCTGGAGCACCAGGGCCAGCTGCGGGGAGAGAGGGGTAGCCTAGGGAAGAGAAGCGGCTCAGGGGGGGACTTTATCACTTTTTAGAACTCCGTGACAGGATGTTGCAGCCAGGTGGGGATCAGACTCTCCTCCCTGATAGCTAGCAACAGGACAAGCGGACACAGCCTTAAGTTGCGCCAGGGGAGGTTTAGGTTGGATGTTAGGAAGAATTTCTTCCTAGAAGCGTTGATTATATATTGAAATGGGCTGCCCAGGGTGGTGGTGGAGTCACCATCTCTGGAGCTATACAGGGAGCAACTGGACATAGCACTCAGCTAGTTGACACCACTAGTTGACATGGTGGTGTGGGGCCATAGGTTGGACTTGATGATCTCAGAGGTCTTTTCCAGCCTAACTGATTCTCTGATTTTGTCTGGTTTTGGCCCTGTGTAGCAGCATTTTCTCCACACTCTCTTATTTTTTAAGCAAAATCAGGTTATCCTGGCAGGTTCCTCCTTGAGTGCACCCAAGTTGTTGGAAAGACCCTGCAGCACAAGATGTTTCCTCACAGCATTCTGACAACACAGCAACTGCCTTGTTTTCCTGGACAATGTGACCTCGAGTGGTCTGGAGCCCTCTCATCTTTGGAAGAGGATTCAGCAAAGGATTAAGTGCCCCTCTGGAAGGGACTCCAAGGAGCCTCATGATGGTTGATAGCTCCAGCAAAGCTGGCTTGGTTTGCCCATGCTGCTGGGAAAGGTTGTCTAGTTTGAAATAGCAGTAAGTTTTGTGTCAGGCAGGCCCCTAAAACCAGATTAGTAGGGAATTTCTTCTGTGATGGTCTAAGCATTTTTCAGATATTGTTTTCTAACATCCAGCCAGAGCTGTAGCTCATAGCTGGAAATTGCCTTTCAACATAAATGGCAAACTAAGGCTCATGGTTTGAGAACTGTTGGTAGTTTGTAGTTTTGAAGAGAACCTGTTGCTGGTGGGTTTCAAACGTCCCAAAATAAGGAGTAGGTTTGATTTTTGTAGCTGGCTGGATGTGCTAAAATGTGAGAACAGGAAGTAAGGTTAGGTGTTTGCATCTGAGAAAGGCAAACAGGGAAGAGGTAGTGGGAAAGAGATCAAGTTGTAGGAAAGTCATGTATGGAAGGGAAATAGTAAAAAAAAATATTATAAGTGGGCCACAGCTTCCAAGATGATTTTGATAGCTTTAACTCGAGCTCTGACTTACAGGTGAGGATTGGATGTGGAATAGCGGCGGGAGGCATAGAGGCATCTCCCAGAGGACAGGTATTGTCTCAAAACACTGTAGGCTTAACTTTACAGCTTGTAAAGTGTTAAGCAGAGTTGGTAGGAAGTACCTTTGCTAGTGAAGTGAAAACCTGAAGCTGCTAAGGAGTTAGTGGCAGAAAAAACAGTAATTCTTGTCAGGAATAAGTAATACTCAAAAATTACTGCTTATTACTGTGGTTAGTAGTTTGCTCAGTAGAAGAATGGGGATGAGAGGACTGCTGTCATCAGCTGATGCCCTGCTCTGGTTCTAGGCCATGTTAGGTGGATTTAAGAGCTCTTGGTATGAGCTCACAGGTTTTCTGGTCATGGGGTATGTACACAATTGCAAGTGCCCATTCTCCTCTGTTCGCTCTACTCTTACTACTCTGGCAGTAGAGTTCTGCTGGCATGGCTCCCTGCTCTTTCCAGTCAGCTCTTGTTTGCTGTTTTGTTGTCTGTTGTAGAAATGAGGGGTTTGGAAAGGAAATTACACCCATAACCAATTTGTAGACTTGACATATTTTTAGATGGTTCAGAAGGCTGAGGTTCTTGCTTTTTTTCTGCAGGTAAGTACTGTGCATGCTTCAAGGAGTACCTGTAATTAGCTGTTTTCTCCTCACTGAGAAGCACTACTGACTGAACAAGTGAGAGGAAAGAAATCAGCCCAGTAGTACTCAGGGCAAAATGTCTTTTCTTAGTATTTACAAGAGCCACATTGAGCATGCTCAAGTGCAGGTCAGAAGCTTTAAGAGCAGACAATGATTACAGTTAACTTGGGTTTTTCACTGCTCTATATTTCCGGGGGGTAAAGGGCTTGTTCTTGTTTACTATTGTTCTAGCTTCAAATAACAGTATCCATCTTTTTTTTTATTTGAGTTAGCAATACAGTTATGTAGAAATAAACCAAACTGGGCAGCTCTGGAGTTTTGAGCAATGTCCAAGAAGGCAGGTATGTGTTAGTTTAAATAATTGATTTAAACAAGCTTTATATATCTCAATGTGAGAAACAGAAATTTCCCCCTATGCCCTTTTTGCTTCTGTAAGGATAATTCAAGATGCTGCCAGATGCAGAGAGCACTTGATAATTTTTCTGAACATGAGCTGTAAGTTGCTGTTAGCCACAGCTGTAAACTCAGTGCCTGTACCAGGTGGAATGTGGGAGAGAGTAAAGAAGTTTGGGTGAGTTTTGAGCATCAAGGTGCAAGTGCAAATTCCCTCAGTAATGTTCACATGTGTGACCTCCCTGCCTGTCTTCTGAAAGCACTGTCTCAAGTGAGGCAGAGGCTCTAGGGTAAACATTGTCTTGTGTTGCTACTTTGGGTTGTGAAATGTTTAGCAAGTGTATGCTGAGGAGTTTGCAAGTGTCTCCTGTTTGTGGTGCATGTCACCTTCCAAGTGGAAATGTGTAACTCCAGTCAGGACTGCAGATAGGTCTGACTTAGTGGACAACTTTATAATAAAAGGGAAAACTTTGTTTCTCTTAGTGCAAGCTGCAGAATATAAAGGTATTTTTGTGCTGTTTCTGTAGCCAGGTGTCTTTCCACTTGCCTGGAGAGTGTCTGAAAGGGACTTCTCTAAGCAGAGAGTTTTCTGCTGCCCAGCAATGTAATTGCTTAGTTTTCCCAGGCCTTGTATTAGCCCTTCCAATTAGTGGTTGACTAAACCTCTTTAAAACCAGTTACTATCTGCTTTGCTCTGTGGATGGAGTGGCTCTTACCTGTCTTTTCAGTGGCTGCTTCATACCAGTCCTTGTTTTTGAGCTCCAGCACAAATCATGTGTGGAAGAGGGGGTGTTGCATGCTGATCTGGAGATCAGCACCCAGTACCACAGCTCAGCTGTGGGAAGGGCTGTATGCCACCAGGACTTGCAGGTTCATGGGTTTTAAAACCAGTTTTTCCCTCAGCTGGTTACCTGTTAATCCAGGCATGGGCTGAGTGTAGTTGTTCCCATTTTTGTGGTCTGGAAAGCAATTTTAGTAAGGAATATTGCAAATTTGCCCTGAAGTCACAAAGTAAAAACACAGCAAGCTGTTTGCATACCATGTACAAGGAGTCTTACTACCTGTTGTTATATTAGAGCTTCATAGTGAGTCGATAGTAGCAGCAGTGATCTTTAACCTGGCTACCTTCCATGGGAAGGACAGAGCCTGCAGCAAGTCCTGGTCTCTGATTAGGCCAGAGAGGAGCTGAATAGGAGGCAGGCACTATAATAAATCTGGTTTGCTGTTGAGGTGTGTTTAAATATCATAGTGACCACTTCAGTCAGGTGTTTGTGTAGCAGTAGGGTGACATTAGCACTCTTGAGAGGTGCCTGGAAAACAACTGCTAAAACTTAGAGTCATGAACTTGATTGAAGTAGATGTTTAAAATGTTTGAGGCTTTCTCTGCCCTGTAGAGAAAGAATGGTAAACCTTTGCAGTGCTGGATTAAAAAAATAGTGTTTATTAGATACTGATGCCTTATCTCCCAGAGATCAGTGACATTTTTTACTTGCTGAAGTTATTTGCATCCTTGTAACCTGACTCTGCTGCTTAAGACAAGTGGAGAATAAGCTACCTCATGCACAGAAGCCTTGATTTCACCATACTTCTGCTTCCCTGTTTCAGTATACACTACAAACTGTAATATGTCACAAGTCCCCATCACTCCACTTCTTTCTTAACTTTCCCTTTGTGTTAGATTAGCTTCAAACAACTCTTGCATAGCAGCTTTCACGTGTTGCAGTCAGCTTGCCTTCAGTGTGTGTTAAAATATATCAATCTTGTTTCCACTTGTGAATCAGGGAGCATTTCAGGGCGAACAGTTCTTAATGGAAACTTCAGTACCTTTCATAATGTCCCTGGTACTGAATAGCTCTATTTGTTGGCTCTGATTGTTTTTTCTCAACTATTATGGCTCTGTCACTTCTCCAGTCAAACTGGTATGGAGTAGTAGTTCGGGAACTGATCTCGTGTGACTGGTATGTTAGGAGGTAATCTTCCTATTTTAGCTCTAATTTGTGCTGTTCTCCTGCAGACAGAGGAGCACTACAGCCTTGTTGATTGCTGCAGAGCATTAGGAGCATCACCTCTGGCCCCGTGGGGAATAGCAGTTTATAGCATGACAAAGCATGTACCTAAGTTATACAGTGTGAATGGAAGAAGGTAAAGAAGTTAAACCATTCACCACCAGTGCCAGTGGGGAGAGAAAGTACCCTTAGATACTCATCTAACCCTAAGCCTTTGACTTCCATTTTTAGAGAATTTTTAGAGAGAGATGCCTTATTGTCCTGCTAATAATCAGCCTGCGCTGGCTGAGTTTGCTTGTGATTTATTCTGACTAAACAGTGCCTTGAAACTAAATAACTTGAAAAAAGTGACTCGGACTCCTGAAGTTGGTGCTACTCAAGACAAGTATAGAAAAAGGTCTGTCAGGGTGGAAGAGGGACAGGTGTATATTAATTATTCTTGAGGCCTTTTTTGAGATGGCTCACTTGGTTCAGAGAGTAGTGTTCTGATTTGATTCATTTGCCTTTACGTTGTGTTTATACAGGTGATTTGATGGAATATTTAGGACAACCTGGTTTGTATGTTAGGCTGGACAAACCTTTCATCAGTTGTGTTTTCCAATATGATAATTCTGAGCAGGGGCTTGCATTAGCAGGGGCCACAGCTTCACCTCTATGTGCTTAAAAAGTATTTAAGAGGTGTTTCCTCTCTCCTGTTTTTAAGATCTGTTTTCTAATGGGGTAACAACTATACGTATATAGAGTATATGTTAGTATACTCTGAAATAGATTACAGAATGGGGGAATGCCTTCTGTGGAGGTGCTCCCCTCCCCTGCTCAGACAAGCATTGCTTTTTTCAGTCTAATCTGGGTTTTGGATGCAAAAAAGATTCCTGCTTTGCAGAAGTTGTTAACAGTTTATTAACAGCTCGTTCAGTGAGAACTGTCTTGTTGGCAGAAGGTGGGAGGAGGCTGTTTCTGAAGAAAACAAGCGCTGGTGAAAGCCTCTCGGAACTGAGATTGGTGTGGACTTGAGGGAGTGAGAGGAGAGCGTTTGGATCTCTGTAAGGCATTGAAAACAAGCTGAAGCTTGTGACACAGCTGATCCATATGTTATGTGCAGAATTGTGATGTTGCTGCCTGTGGCATCTTGCTGGATAGCTGGCCAAGACCTGGAGATGTGTATGTATGTGACAGCAAATCCCACCAGTTATCAGGGAGAGCAGCCACAGGAGTCACTGGAAGTGCGACGGATGCAGCTTACCTCTTTTCATTTGTTTCATTTTCCTTCCAAACATGTCACAGACAGACCAGCCAGATTTCTTCCACTGCCCATCCCACTGGATTCCTGTCTCTTGTTGTGCTCAGGTTCCTATGGAGCACAGCTTTCTTGCACATCCTTCTCTTCAGGTCCCTGCTTGGTTCTTGATCCAACACAGAGAGCTGGCTGTGCTCTGGTCACTAAATAGTTATTCTACCTTTCCCATCTTTGGCTTTGTATCACCTGCTGCCTGTTGGTTTCATCCTGCAGACTCAACCCTGGCAGAGCTCTGCAGGCACATCCCCTCGTTTGCACCTTCTCCACCCATTTATTAGTCCTTGTTCTCATGACATCATTGCTATTTCTGATCTGCTCTGCCTCCTTGTGCCACTTTTAAAAATTATAGATAGCTATTGTCTGGAAAAAAAAAAGGAGAGAATAGTTTTGGTATAATTTATAAATATACTGTCTATTCATGTAAAAAAAAATCAGGGTTTTTTACCTTTTGTTTGAACCCTAGTACAGATAGATTCTTCTGCAGCCTTGCTTGTTGAAGATTCTCTGGCTTTGTTTGGGTTGTCTGCAGGTGTTAAAAGCTTAAGGGTGAACACTTACTGGTTTCTAATTGTAGCAAACTGCAGTATCATTCAGAGTTCAAAGAACTGTGGATTGCCCTTTTGATCTTTATACTGCTTGGTTGCTGTTGTACTAATATGTCCTTTCATTTTACATATAGGAGATTATTACCTAAGCATAATTAGATGGTTGCTTTGAGTTAATAACACTTTCCTTCATGTTTTAACAGAAAAAAGACATCTTTCTGGTTTTTGTTTTGCTTTTTCAGCCCCATCTGTTTTGATATGATTGAAGAAGCCTACATGACAAAATGTGGACACAGTTTCTGGTAATATTTGGTTTCTTGTATTGCATAAAATGTCCATCTCTTACAGCATGTGCAGACAGGTGTTACTGTGATACCCTTTCATTCTGAGTTTCTTTTCTGTCTTCTGTCCCTACACTGAGGAAGGAGGTCGAAATAAATTTTTAAAAGATGGGTACCTGTTAGATTAAAAGGAAAAAAAATCCAAGTGTCTTTAATAAATAGTGCTGTGCCAATATATTTCCTCTGTAAAGAAATAGAATGTTCATAAACTGGTGGTAACACCCACTATCCAGAGTCAGAACAGTTTGTTTATTTACCTCTATTGGCATTGCTTCTATAGAGGTGCTTGGAGCAATGTTGGCAGCTCCTCCTTGCTTTCGTGCAAAACTGTGCACAGTTTGAAGTGGCTTCTACATTGTATATTGCAATTATGTTAAACCTTGTAAGAGAGGATATGCTTCAAGCTTTCCTGTTGTATTGAACTGGCCTGGTCTCACTTTTCAGTGTGTTATCTCTGGCTGTCATGAGCAATTATTTCATGGAGAGGTGCAAGGACCCTCTAGGGGCATTTCTGGAACCACTTGCTACTTCTCCTCTCCTCTAGGGATTGGTATAAATGTTGAACCATGATGTCCTATAGTGTCCTCTCTGCTATGCTCCTATGGCATCTGGTAATTAGAAATAAACCTTGTAAGAAGTAATATTATAGTAGTATAAGGTACTTTCTGAAGCAGCAGATTCAGGTAAGTTTTACAAGAGTTTTGATTTGCAACAGGTAAGATAACAGCCAGTTTTGTGCCCTCTGTGGTAACACTCTGTTGCTGTGACCTGTAACTTTTTAGAGGTCAAAGATGAGAAACACTGAAATAGCTTTATTTAGGAGGAGTGGAACTACATTGCCATTTGTTGTCTTTATCAGGAGCTGACATCAAGCAGGTTCTTAATGAAATGCTTAAACCTGATGCTAAAGTGCATCTTCTCATTCCTCTGTCCCTCAATTCAAGAGTGAGCACCTCTGAAGTCACTGATACTGAGAAAAACAGACGGGGGGGAAATATGAGAAGTTGGTGAAGGTGTTTCTTCTGCTTAATTACCTAAAATGTTTTTAATGTTGGTTGTTAAGTATTCACCTAATCTAGAGGAGTTGTTTCTGAGCAATTCCATCTGTTTGCTACATCTGCCTGTGGAAGTGGGGGGAAGCATGAATTTGAGATGGTATTGTGGCTGGAGTATCCACATTGCTATAACCCTCAGGGAAATAAGAGTGAAGTATTTGACTAAATTTTGTAATCCTTGCCAGAAGCCTTTGCTTTCTGATGTAGCACACTCTGAGTTCAAACACTGGAACATTTTGACTCCACTGTAGGTTCTTGGCAGCACAGCTGTTAGCTGGCAACACAAACAATGCACCTTGTCTAAGGCTGATATTATTTATCTTGTGCTTATGTTTTGTTCCTTCATGTGGGCTCATTTGTTTTGTTTCTTGTTTTTTGTTTTTGAACAGCTATAAATGTATTCACCAGAGCCTGGAGGACAATAACAGATGTCCCAAATGCAACTATGTTGTGGACAACATAGATCATCTTTATCCCAACTTCTTAGGTGAGCTTTAGACTTGCTTGCATGAGAAAAATCTTAGTTTTTAAGGAAGGCAGGCACTTGTAAATTTGTCCTGTAAATTACGGTCTTCTGGATGTTGAAAATAAAATCCAAATATCAGCCCCTTGGTTGTCATTTTTATATTAAAAAATTTAGTACTATAAATTGTTAATACTGCACTGCCTCCAGCAGTTCTATGTGCTTTGTGACAGTAGTGAGATTAACTTGCTGCTATTTCCATACTATGAAAAGCAAAGCTGTTTTTCTTATGTCTAGAGCTGTGAATCTCTTTACTTTTATTTTCTTGCACTCTTGTCTGCCTAATAATAAAGAACATGCCCTGTTTACAAAGCTTGGACACTGAAAGGGTAGAGGCTGTATTTGATGCTGTGCTATTTTGGCTGCTGTAATGAGGCCCACGTGATGGATGTAGGTGTAAATTAGATACAGAGAAAATATTCATGCATATACCTATATGCAATCCTACTTGCCTCTTAAAGAGGGAGTACATGTTGCTAGGTGGAAATACAGTTTAAAACTTAGTTTTGTGGATAAAAGATTAAAGGAAGCACATTGCAGTGTGAAATACCAAATTAGAGCAAATGTTGATTCCATGTGCTGAGATACCCATTTAATAATAAATGTCTGAAAAGCCACAGTAACCAAGGAATGCTTCAGAAATGGGCATCCTGATTTAGATCTAATCATGTTGTGCTGGAGATGGTGCTGAGGCAGGTCTTGGAGTACATGTTGGGCCAAAGAGTGTTTCCATACCTCTGTGTCCAGGGATTTGAGGTATGTGTTGGAGGGGGAAGAGCTTGTGTGTGTGTGCAAAGGGTTGAAGTTATCTTTCTCTTTGCATTCTCTAGATTGGTGTAAAAATTAAATGATAGTGAAAGTGTATCTTTAGAAATGCATATGATAATTCAAGGAAAAAGTTGTTCTATTCAGCTGTGCTTATTTTTTTGGCCTATAATAGATCATTACCTGGTTTATCTCCCTCATACTCTTCTGTGATATACTTTTGCCTTGGAGTTAAAAAACTTTCTCAAGGAACCATGGGTGTTTAGAAAAAGGAACTGAATCAATTTGGAGAATGTGTTGGCATTGTATTTATTTATGGTTTTTAAAAAGTCTTTATGTATGTTACAAAAAACCACCACAGAATAAATTGGTAAGGAAAAAAAGTGGAGACATCTTCTACTGTTTTAATTACTGAAAAACATCTTACTGTGGAGTTAATAACTAAAGTAAAAATATTGAGGCAGAATCTTACATACTGGTTTGATGAAGTTTAAATCCACCTCTTTGACATCTTATTTGTTTTTTTAGTTAATGAATTAATTCTTAAACAGAAGCAAAGATCTGAGGAGAAAAGACTCAAACTGGACCATTCAGTGAGTAGCACCGTATGTTCCAACTTTTTTACTTTATATTTATTTAATGATTCTTTGCAGCATTTGTAATTACATGACTTAACTGACAAGAGATTGCACTGTTAAGCTGATGCTTTAACTTGCTTTAAGAGGGAATAATACCAATATCAGTGGCAGTAGATCCCTTCTACCTTGTTAACTCCTGTTCTTCCTGCCAGCAATATGAGTAGAAAGAAGCTGTGTTAGCATAGGCAAGTGTCCTTTGATGTATTGCATATAACCTGGGAGACTGCCCATGGAAGTACACTTGTTTAAAGGTAATAATTTTTGTTGAGTGTTGGAAATTACAGCTACAATGAGAGCAGTGAATTATTAGAAGTGCCACGGGCTTGTCTGATCACATGTGAGAAGCTGTGTTCTGTCAGGAGACTGGAGGAATGCTGATACCAACCACAAGAGGGAGAAAGATACATTTGGAGTCTGGTGTTCTGGTTCAGATGCCACATAAAACTGCCTGGATATCTTCTAGGCTTGCTTCATGTCACAGAATCAGAGCAGGATCTGTGTCCTCAGTTCATCAGGACCTCTCTACAGCACCTGTGGATGCTCTTGTGCACTAAGATGAAAAAGAATATCTGACACGAGCCAAAAAACTTGCATGTTTGTCCTGCTATGTCTGACATACTTGTCTTTTGTAATTCATAAATAAAATTGCAAAATAATATTAAAAATCATGGAGCACCTGTTTTTAAAAGCTTATATTAAAATGGTATTAAGGGCTGTGTTGTAGAAGTTGGTACTGTCAGTGTTTGAAAAGAGCATCCTTTAAAGATTCATTGGTTTACTCACAGTAAGTTTTTATATTCATTATAAAATATGCATATACCATGTTTAATATAAAATATGCATAAACCAGATGTGGTTTGAAGTTCACACAACTGACCTGAAGGCATGTACAGTAGCTGCTTGGAAATTGGTTTTACTCTTTAAAAGCTATGCTTGTAGATGCACCTATTTTTGATAACTATCAATAAGCAGGCAATCTACCATGATTTCATGCTCAAAATAGTGGTGTCTACCTTTTGGCTGCAAATAAAAATTACAGACATCTATAAAAAGAGTAACGTTGCTCCTCTGCCCCTTCTTTAATGTGCCTTGTATTACTTTTGGTATTAAGGAAAGTCATCCAAGACACATTGCAGCAAATGCAGTAGTCATGGTCTCATTAAGAAATCATGTTAAAGCATGTTTGAACATTTAAGTAGTGTAGCAGCAGTACAATTAACTAGTGCATTAGTCTGTTAAAATGTGTCTCAAATCCTGTTCACTTGCTTCAAAATCATGGGTTTTTTTTCCCCAGTTACTCCAGATTGAAATTGAGTTTTTGGCCTGAGTAGTTTCAATAGGTTCTGTTGATGTTACATATTTTATTTTTCTTAATGTACTTAATACAAAAAGGCTACGGTCCTTGAGAAAGTATCTGATTTAGACTGGGTGGTATTTCTAGTTCTTGCCAATTTAAATAAATTGATTTAGTGCTCGTAGCTTTTTTAGGACAGGATTTTCTAATCCAGCTTTGTTTCTTTGATGTTCTGTAGACCTTTCAGCTGTTCCTGTTGGTTCCTGAAGCTTTTTGATGTAAAGCTGTGCTAGCATTAGCCTATTATTCTGGTTTTCCTATGCTTAAAGATACCTTTTTTTTGCTTTTTTTTTATTGATAAGAAGAGAAAAGAGCCTTTGGGGAAGAATGGGCTGTATAGCAGTGTTTTGGTCCTCTGAGGAGTCCCCCACAGCTCCAAGCAGTTTAAATGAGATCAACCTGATGAGCTCCATCTTCTTCCCAGCTTTCACATTTCCCTTACACTTAGGAGGAGTAATGTGAGAGGTGACAGTAGAAAAAATAAGCTGATACTACCCTCTTTGATTTGAGTATAGCATGAGGGTTTTACCTATTACTTGATCTTAAAAAAAAAAGTATTGGTGCATAACAGTATTGCAGATCTAATCCAGCTAAGCTTGGATCAATGTGGAGGGTTTTTTCTCTCCAAAGAAACATGTTCTCAGAAGCTGGGGCACAAATCAGATAAAATTGTTGCTGTGAAATAATCTTTTCCCAGCAGCAACAGCAAATATGCTTTCATGAAGCACAAATATATTCCAAATAAGATAAGAAGTTCCACAGTAGGTCAGAGGAGCCATATCCTGCACACATGGCGGAATTGGGAATCTGGATACATGAAAATTGAGTTGCAGTTTTACAAAGAGATGAAATATTGCTGTGTTGCTTTTAATAGCTGTTGTTGGATGGCTTATGTAGCCCTGGATGGCTTGGAGTCACCATCTCTTCTATATCTCTTGTTCTCTTTTTAGAATGGCCACAGGTGGCAGATAATACAAGATTTGTTGGGAACTGATCAAGACAATCTTGACTTAGCCAATGTCAACCTGATGCTGGAGCTGCTGGTGCAGAAGAAGAAGCAGTTGGAAGCAGTAAGAAGTTTCTCTTATTTAAAAGAACACTGTGTATTTAGAAGTTTTTTCTTTTGATACCTTTTCCTGGAAGCAAGATTCTGTTGGTGAATTAATTGCTCAGTATTTTCTCTTGTGTTTTGGTGTTTAAAAGGTGACTGTTTTGCTGACCTTTGTAGTGAAGTAACATTTCAGCTGTGATGTCCATAACGTGCTTATAATGCTGTTGCTGGCAGGGTTGTATAAACAAGCAGGGAAAACAGAAAAGGATAAGAGAAAATGACTCACAGAAAACAGAAAAGCACGTGAAGAAGTTTGCTAATTGTCTGTTGCAGAAGTAAATGTCAGATCTTTCTTAGTAATAAGGATGAAGAAGTCCAGAATATAGATTAAAGAATAAACACAGTGAGCATGTGAAAAGGATCACACCCTTTAGTTTCTGCTGGAACCAATAGAATCTGAATTACCATCTTTCCTGAAGACTTTTTCAGTATTTAATGCTTGAAAGAAAAGTTCAGATCTCTTGTTTATGAAGCTGGTTTGAAGATTTACCCAATATGAAGCAAGCTGTTTCTGTGATTTAACTGAAATATACTTGATTTGGGTTAGTTCTCCGTGTATTTGGTCATTCCATGCTGTTCATTTCAAGTGATCATTTTCAAGTTATGAGAACCAGACCTTATAAATTAGTCTGGATTATTACAAAATTTGTTGCAGTGAACTTTGAGCAGGAGCATGGATTTTGACAGTGTTTTGAAACAGGTGAGGAAAAGTTGTATTGGGAATATGTTAACTTACTCACTCTTACAGAATCAATATTTGCAACTTGTGGTTCTGATGGAAAGAAAATAACCACAAAATATGCTTGACTATCAGCAGAACTGTTATGTTTCCTTATTGCATGGGGACTTGTAGATATGTTTATTGTGGTTCAGTGAAGTTATGGTAGGGAAAAAGAGAATGGAACTTCTTTTCTCTTTTTTTTGTATAATTTGTGACAGATCTGAAGCAAAGAAGGCATATGATTGAGTGTATAAGTATTTCTAAGTATGAGTATGTTCTAAGGATGCTAAGCCTAAGAAGTGAAACCACACCTGACATTTAAAGAATAATTTAAAAGCATTTTTCTTGTCTAGCTTTACTTACTTCACTCTTATTATTGTCAGATCATGGGGAGTAAAAAAATAACTATAGAAAAGTAGTATTTTTGCATTCAATGTCTTTACTTTCTCTGTCCCCTCTTCCTTTCCTGGATTTTGTGTGCTCCTATGTCTTGATCCTTTTTGACTGTATGTTCAAAAGTTATGATCCTTTAATAATAAATATTTCCATAGGTTGTGAAAATAAGTCCTGGAATGCTGGGATAGGATTAGGGCTGTATTAATGCTGTTATATAAGTCTTAGTTTTTTTTTCCTCTTGTGATTCTCTTTATCTTGCCCTGCCAAGTTCTTGGCCAGTTTGGGTGAAAATACTATACTGATGACTGAGGTAAATAATCTGTTAGGAAAAGTATTAGAAAGGGTTGGTTTAGTTTCATCAGTGATTTTATTATTGTCTTTCACTCGGGAGAATCTTCAGCAGTAGCTTCTACATAACCATAAATGTAAAGTTTTGGAGAAGGTGTTTTTTATATAAATACTTCATCCTTTAGTATGTTGATCATTAAGTGGGTGCTAATGATCTTCCAGGGTAGAAGGAGAGTCTGTGAGGAACCTGTATTCCAAAATCTATTTCAGGTGCAGTAGTCAAAGAAAAAAGAAGCATTTGAATTTACTAGTAAGAACTGTTACAAGGACTGTTGCCTTCACATAAAAACTTGTTGTGAACTAAACAAAACTACTACCATTTTAAAAACCTCCTTAAGCTATTTTTCTCTTGGTAACCTCTAAATGAAAGTAGTTTCTGTGCTTTGTGGATTTCTGTGTGTAAAATGAGTATTTGTTTCTCTTGATGTACATGGAAGAGTTACACTTCGTTATTTACTGTGTTACAGGAGTCCCATGCTGCCCAATTGCAGATTCTTATGGAATTCCTTAAAGTTGCCAGGAGAAACAAACGAGAGGTAACTTGCTTTGTTTTTCAGTCAGTGAGGTGCTGTCTGCTGCTTTCTCCCAGTGCATTGCTGTTGAAGTGATGTGTCAGCCCAGCATTATTTCTGCAAAGAATAACTTAGGGCATGTTGGGGGAAATCTCAGACAGTGGACACATGGGTTTGAAGGAAAATTAATCTCTTTATGTATGACAGCTTCAATTTTTAATCATTTGCCTTCTCATCTCACACTGGTGAAACATGTGGGAATACAGAGACTCCTTGGTGTAAATGTACATCAAGTTCTTGAAAGAAGATTGTTTTCTCAACACAGAAAAACATGAAAGATTGGGAAGGAGTGAAATTATTTTCACTACCGAGTTTTTTCATGTAGTTTATTAAATAGCATGACTAATGTGGGGACATAAAAAAATTAATATTCTGTGCTTCTTCCTTATTTGTCCTAAAATGAGCGTCTCAAGGAATATGAGAGAGTTCTATAAACAGATGCACATGGTTTGGGACACTTCCTTTATAAGGTCATGCAGTGCATAATCCCTAATACCACAAATAGCTCAGAAACCTAGAAAAATGATCATGAAAACAGTAGAAGGACAAGCTCTCGTGGTCCATGGTTTCTGAGAAAAGATGTGAAGAACAGAAGATGCAACAGTGTGACTATAAGGTCAAACTTGAAATCATGTATGGGTGTAAGAAGGCTTGTCCAGAATGGATTGAGGGTCTGGTTATGGAGACCATCATTCCAAAGCAAATCTGGAATCTGTCCAGCAACAGATATCCATGGCCAAAACCAACAAGGGTTGTGGAAAGTCCAAAGAAGGGCAAGAGAGCTGGTGAAGGGTCTGGAAAATGTCTTCTAAGGAGCAGCTCAGGGAGCTGGGGTTGTTTAGTCTGGAGAAAAGGAGGCTCAGTGGGGATCTCATTGCTCTCTCTAACTACCTGACAGGAGGTTGTAGTGGGGAGGGGGGAGTCAGGCTCTTCTGCCATGTCTCAGGTGAGAAGATGAGAGGAAATGGCCTCAAGTTACACCAAGAGAGGTTCAGATTAGATACTAGAAAAAGATTTTTTTCACTGAAAGAGTGGTCAGGTATTGGAGTAAATTGCCCAGGGAGCTAGTGGAGTCACAGTCTCTGGAAATGTCCAAGAGGCATCTGGATATGGATTGGGGAATATGATGTAGGGGTTAGTATGGTGGTGCTGGGGTGGTGGTTGGACTAGATCATCTTGAAAGTCTCTTTCAACCTTGATTCTATGAGTTTCAGTACCTGGGAAGCCTTTCTCATCTGCATCTCTATCTATCTCTTTGGCTTTAGTAATAATTTTTAAAGGATAACATCTCCTTTTAAGGCTAAAGAAACTTAATTTTGGCTGCAGATCTCTGAAAACAGCCTTCAGAACATCCTGAAGACAACTGGGACATACAGTTTATTTCAGATCCTCCATGTCCCTGCTTATGTATTCCTTCTGTTGCCAAGACTTCCTGTATGTTATTTTGTACCCTCCTCTATATTCCAGCATGAAATGCAGACTGTCACATCTCCAAAGACTTCTGTGCAGGCCTGTCAGTTCTGTCCTTGCCCCAGAGCTTAGTGTCTGGCCTTTCCATTTATTTTGAGGGAAATGAGGACTTGTCAGACTTGTAGCAGTCTTTGCTCTCACTTGATAAGGGTAAGAAAGATAAAAATCAGCGGGTAGATTCATGCAAAATACAGACTGGTCCTTAGGATAGTTATACATATCCAAATCTGTCTTGGGCAGTCAGTTTACACATAGAGTAAATTGGTGTTTCCTTTTTGGTAAGTGGCAAGGTCCTCCCTGTAGCTGGTGGAGCTTGTGGCAAGCACCCCTTTCTGGAGGGACTTTTGTAGGGATAACAGAGGAGTTACTGTTTGGGTTAAGACCGTGGTGATGTAGCCACGCTGCAGAATGCCTGAGAGGATGGCTTGGAAGATGAGAAGGGGGGGTTAAGTGACCATATTAATAATGCAGTAAAGGTTATCAGAGCTTCTGAAGTTCACTGTAGTTTCTTTTGATGCTGTGAGAGGTGAATGTTTTAAGAATTGAGCTAAAGGAACATGTGTGGACCCTGGAACAATGATATTACACATAATTGTGAGTCATACAAGCAGCCTTATTATGGGGTGGAACCTTTTTTCCTTTCTTAATTCAGACTTGGTTTTAGTAAAGATAGCTGCAGATTAAATGTAATTTCACTCAGTAAACCATAGCTGTAAGGATAAGTTCTTAATAAATACAGATTTTTTTAATGTATGATCCTGAGTTCTTATTTCTAATTTTTGGCTTAAATGTTTAATGGAACTTCAGTAACTTTGCTTCCTAATATGCCTCTTTGAATTCTATTTATTTCAAGATTTTATTAAGGTTTCATTTACTACATACTGCAAGTTCTTATATAGGGACTAAGGTACTTTTGTAAGTGAATACAGATATTGCCTCAGTGTACCTGTATAGTATTTTCCATGTTCAAAGCAGATGATTAAACACCTGTAGCCCTTCTTGCCTACTTCACTCATAAGTTATGTATTTTTTCTCTTGCATTAATGAAATAGTGACTTCTGAGCATATTGGAGTGGGTTTATAGCCAGAAGAAAACTATCTTTTAGACTTGTACTTCAGAATATTGGTGCAGTCAAGTCTTTTTGACAAATGCCTCTTTGCCACCTTCTCATAATTTCTCTAGAAGATAAATGTGAGGTTCAGCACCTGCAGCAGTTTCTATTAGAAATCCTAGTTTGATCTCTTTGTAACTTTTCAAAATGTTGATCTTTCAAGCTGGAATTTACTGCATGTTTTTTGCACAGAGGTGCTTGCAAGCCCTTTTTCTTCTGAAGTTTATGTATTTTGTTTTCTTTTTGACCTAGAGCAATATGGCATAAAAACCCAAATCCTTGGCAATAGTAATAGAAAAAAAAAAAAAAAAGTCTTACTTTAGAAAAGATTGAAAACAAATGGCTAAAGCTTCAAAATACTTTTTCACACAAACAACAGGTAGTTTTGGAGGGGAGGAATGTATTGATCATTCACAACAGTTGGGTGTCTGTCCCTAAGGCAAACTTAGCATGGCTGAGTGCCTTTCCATATGTGTACACAGTTAATTGAATGCACACTCTGCATTTTTTTTTTTTTTTAATCCAGAGTCATCTTCTGTTGATATTAAGGACCCAAAAAGTCTGGAAGGTCAAGTTTAATAATGAAATATTATATCATGGTGGTGGTGGGTGTTTATTACTATTTTCCAGGGAAACCAAATGCAGCTGCCTGTGACTTTTTAAAATTCTTGCTTTCATACATGTGTTGCATAAATACTTTTGCAAATTTAACTTTGTTAATTTTAAATATTCACATGTTCTTTCATCTTGAATACTTTGTGAGAGAGTTGATTATATCGGTTAATTCTCCCCACTTGCATGTTCAGTACTTTAAAGAAGAGACCTTGCTAATTGTCTGGTCAGGATTTTAATGTCTCCAGACAGTTAGACAACACCATATATATGTCATATAGATAATTTGTGCTAAAATATTATTAGCTCAGCTACCTGATGGAGTTTCTGTCAAGCAGCACCATTGCTTACTGAAGGAGAATACTGAGCTTGATGATTAGTATCACAAATCAAGTTCTACACAGGTGCTATTCTCTGGGAGCATTCATGTTTCCCTTGGCAAATGTCACTTCATTTTTATGTTCTGTGGGCTTTTTCTTTCTAATAGTGACTTTAAGTCTCTCGTGTCTAACAAACAAGGCCTCTTTCATGTCTGCTAATGCATAAGGCTGTTTTTTAGCTGATAAACATCCTGGGACAGAAAAATAATACTGAAGTGTCTCAGGCTTGTGTCACTCAGTGCCTGCTCAACATTTCAGAATCATAGTTGTTCTTTGCACCCTCAAATGTTAGATACTAAAAATAAGAGGAGTTATTAGTTATTGTGGGGTAATTGCTGGGAATTCTAAGCATGAATTCTCCAGGGATGTCATTACCCTGTGTTAATCACTTCACCAGGTCGAGCCTTATCGTTTCGTATTCACACATGGATGAACTAATGAGTAAGCAAGAGGAGGTGAGAGAACCAGGGATCAGTCGTGCTCTTTCGTTGTCATGTGGCCTTGATTACATTTCAGGACTACTGAGGAGAATTTACAGCTAGAGTAATCTGGTCCCTACCCACTACACTTACCTGGTATTTAAATCTATTTGCAATTCTGAGTTACTGAATGAGAGATGTGAGCTCCAGAAGCAGTGATAAGAAGCCGAAAGATGCAGTGAATGTGTAAGCAGCAAACAAAAAAATTATCACAGTGGTATCAGTGTATGGCTGATAGTGTTCAGCTGGCTTGCCTTGCTGCACTGGAGAGGCCTTGCAAAGAAAGGGCCCACTACTCATACATTCAACTCTAAGGCAATTAGTCTAATTGTTTTAGGCAGCTTTGTTCCCTTCCTCAGGTGTCCTTATCTCATGAGGCTTTTCTATCAGACCCTATCACTAAGCTTCCAGAGCATATTTCCTCCATACTGTAGGATGTAAATGAGGGGGAGGAATAGTCAAGATATGAAACATACTTTATTATCCTGGCATCTCCCTTCTCCTACCTTTGGGAATTCTGTGTGTTAAACAGCTTGGATGTTCTCAAGCCTTTCTGTTAGCTCTTCCCCAGTTGTGAGGAAACATTAATCATTTGGAGGAAGTATTGATCAGAGAAGAAATATTCTCAGCAGATAAATGTGTTATAGATGGACTGTCCACATGTTTAAGAGGCTTGAATGCCATATTTCACTAATGGAACTTGTGGAGGCTCAGGTGTTCCTGTCTTCATACTAACAAAAGCCTTGCACCTGCTTCTAGTTGTGCAAAGACATTGTAACAGAGAAGTATTTTGTCAAAATAAGTGATATTTGCAATTAGTTTATAAGACTAAAATTTCTCTAAGGTCTGAAGATGACTTTCATGCCACAGTTGCCCTGTATGTTGTAAGAGGCTCTGCATCCAAAGCAATAATGGAAAGAAAACCCAGAGACAGACAAGACTTCCAGAGAGAGAAACTGATCTTATTGTGCATTGTAATTGAGGTATTGTATTCTACAGATAGAAATTAATTTCACTGGGTACCTTTAGAAAAGTTTCAGCTGTTACAGTGAAGTTTACACTGGGGTTTGTTAAAGCAGTACTTGGTGGAAGAACAGGAAGTAGGAAGATTCTGATGTTGGATGGATGAAGCTACAGGACAGAATTAAGGGTTTATTTACAGTGACTACCTGGTTTATTACCCCTGGGTGAGCAGGTGGTAATTTTTGTCTCATCCTAGTTGGTGCAATGGCTTTGTGTGTCTGGGAAAATGATGATCCCTCTGGTAATAGTCTTATCTGTTTGTCTGGATCAATGGTGTATGTTGTGATGACTGCATAGAGAGTCTGGATCAGAGCCTGGAAGATGTGTTACTGTATGTTAAATGGCCTCTGAGCTTCCAAAAAATGTGAATCCAGATGCTCTGTTTAAGATGCTTATTAGAATAGTGTTGCTGATTGTGCAGTATTTCTGTAGAAAATAACTCCTGCTGTTCTTTGCTTTTTCTAGAAAAAGTTTTTTTTTCTTTTTTGTTCTTTGCTGTTCTGTGCTTTTTCTAGAATTGGAAAGACAGTTGGTCAAGGGTCTGTGGCTCTTCCCATGTGCATTTTTCTAGGCTGTCTTTGTGGCACTGGGAGGCTCTGCTGAGCTTTTAGTTTTTTGCAAACACTTAGAACTGGCACCAGGAGACACAGTCAGGACTGCTTGATGGCCATGCTGTACAAACACAAAGCTGGAAGTTGCTGCCTCCCAAGGGGCCCTCGCTCCAGGAAAAACAGGAGGCTCCAGGATGAAACCTTAGTGCTGTACCCAGATAGGCTTGTTAGTAGATGGCCAACCAAAAACAAGATTACCATGACCTGGTGTTTAGCATTGTGTAAGTACTTGGTAGCTTCTTGACTTGAGTGTCTTGAAATCCCTTTTCCAGGATTATAAAAATGTTTTGGAATCGTAGCTTTTCTTCTGTATATATGCCCATATGTGAAAATGGGACCAGAATGTTACACACCTGCTTATTGTAGTTCATTCACTGGAGTTGAAATTGAGGTTTAACCACTGAACTAAGGACCTTCTCCTTGTCCATATTGGCCTTTTAATTTCTGGGAAAGCATCTGTGTCTGAGAAGAGAGTTTATAGTATGTGCTTCTGTCTAAGCATGCATTTCAGTGTTTGTTGGAAGTGCTTTTGCTGACTTAATCCAAAGTCTAACAGGTGTGATTCTGCCCATCACTGGGACAGGACTTGGCTTGCTTTCTGTGCCCAACAGTGAAAATTTAATTAAGGGCCCTTAAATCTGAATATACTGCAAGAACTATAATTCATTTAGCTTTCCTTAAATGTCCCTCAAAGGCTGGCAATTATAAATCGGTAGTCTCATTTTTCAGAGTTTCATTGGAATGCATGTGGATTGATTTAAAGTTTTTGATCGATTAAGACCCTTAAACTAACATACCAAAAAACCAAAGGTTTCAGTGTAGACATTAATTCATTTAATGCTGATGGCATGAGAAGACTCCTCCTAAAACAAGCATGAAACACTCTTGCCTTCTTTTTGGAGTTGCTGGTGTTGGGTAAGTTTATGGTAGGTTGTAACTAGAAGGAAGAAGTGGTAAATAAAGTACCAGATCTCATGCTCTTGCCTGTGTGCAATAGTTAATGAAAGCTGGCCAATGGAAGGTCTCATCTCTTGTTCCTATAAAAAGTATCCTGTTTATGTGATAGCAACAACTACCAATTATTTTTCAGAAGTCCAGTTTGGCTGTGAGCCAGTACATTGTAGAATAGCTGATTTCCTCACTGTAATTTTGGAACTTGTAAGTGGTTATGTAACTTCTTTTTAAATAGGATTTATGAATGTGGGAGACTAATGGCATTTTCTAGAGATGAGTTCAGGCAGGACCCATGCTGTGCAAGTGTCACTTAACTTTGCCACTAATCTTGGAGCTGTAGCACCACCTGCTATTCCTGCTGTAGGTTTTGAAAGTGAAAATGGAATTATCTGTTATGGTGTAGTGATTTGTAAATTATCTGTGGCAGTCTAGTTCTAAACCATTAAACTTCTGCTGTCTGTGCCTCAAATTAAATGTAAACTGAAGCCATCAGAGTACAGAGATTAGCATACATTTATAATGTCATCTCATTCATAGAAGCAGCCATGTTAGAAATAGGTGTGGACCCAGCAGCCCTTTCCTCTCCTGTTTACAGAGACTGACGCTTTTGTTAGTGTTCAGAAAGGAAAATGGAAATGGTGGGATATTTAATGCAGAGCACATAGATATTTGGAATTCTTAACTATGAGAGGTTTAAATTGTGCTTTTTGTTTAAGCAAAAACTTCTGCCTCTTAAAGGCTCAAACTTGAGCACTTGAGTGAATAAGTCTTTGGTAGTAGCTTGCCAGATATTCTTTGGAATATGTCATACTAAGAGTAATATGTCTCACCAAACTAGTGACTTTGGATTTGGGCAATTTAATATTCTGTTGTAAAGCTGAAAGTACAAAAATTTGTTTTGTCTTTGGAGAATGTGTTGTGCTTAAGCTTTCAGTGGACTTAACAGTAAATGCTGTAAATTCAGTAAATGCTTCTGGTCACAGGTCATGTTGCTGGTTGTCTGTAAATTTTTACTGGAAGCTGAGGAATTCCAGTTCTCCATGTATTCATTACATTTGTGTCTCAGTGAACCAGACTTGCTCTGGAGCTGAATTTTGTTGGAAGCTCTCACCTAGAGGTGTGTGTGTTTGGGCCCTGCAAGGTTGGGTTTAGGCTCTGTGGGTGTTAGGGTGGGACACAGTTGCTGAATAAACAGGTAAGGAGATGATGTCCTTGCTTAGGTGTAAACAGTTGTCAAGTCTGTGGCTTCAGTTGTTTGAGGTGAGCAAAACCAGCTTGCTGACTGACTAAAAGCCTGGAAGATATTACATGTGGCACAAAGAAGGGAAAAGAAATGTTGGCTGATGAGACAGGAAGTCTCCTCCTGACCCTTTCAGGTGTAGTCCTCAAATTGACTGGAGTTTATGGTGTAATCCAAGGTAAGTATCACACCTTTGGAAGAAGTGATACCTTGATACCATGTGGTGCTTGCTCAGTGCCAGGAGCAAATCTTGGTTTTTTCCAAAAAAAACAGGTTTTTTCCAATCCAGAAACTTAATGACAAAGTTTAAATTGGCCAGTGACAAGTTAACAAGTAAGGTGAGAATTACATCTTTCAGCAAAACATTTTGTATTTAATTGAAGGGTGAAATGATCATTGTCTTTCATTGTGCTTTTTTCTGATTATGACAGGACAAGTGGGATTGGTTTAAAAGTGAAAGAGTGTGGGTTTAGATATTAGGAAAAAATTCTTCCCTGTGAGGGTGGTGAGGCCCTGGCCAGGGGTTGCTCAGAGAAGCTGTGGCTGCCCCATCCCTGGGAGTGTTCAGTGCCAGGGTTGGCAGGGCTTGGAGCAACCTGGTCTAATGGAAGGAGTCCCTGCCCATGGCAGGGGGTGGAATGAGACAATGTTTAAGGTGCCACCTAACCCAGACCACTTTGTGATTCGTTACTCAGTGTTTGCAAACCAGTTACACCTTTCCTGAGACATGTTACAGGAGCATAATAGTATTACTTTGAATAATGTGGGTCTCTCTGATTGATATCCAAATACTTCCTGCTCTTGTTTCACATTGCTCTTGTTTCTCATTGTTTCAAAGTAACAGCTTTGCCTTGAATGTGGCTTGTGTGCACACTTATGTTAATCTGTGCATTTGAACTTCCTGCCTGGTGACTTTTGAATTATGTAGCATACCAGTGAAGATAGTTCAGGTTCCTCTCTGGAAAGATTGTAATTTATCTTGGTGGTGGTGCAGTGCAGATTGATTTAGACTTCTCCCATTCTCTTATCCACAGCAATTGGAGCAGATCCAGAAGGAGCTAAGTGTTCTGGAAGAAGATATTAAACGTGTAGAGGTGAGGTGCCCAGACATTGTTCTGACTCTGGCAATTTTTCATTTTCATCAAGCTGTCTGCCTTGCTGTGAGGCTGGGTTAAAATTATGGCAGTTAAGTCAGTAATGGGAAAATGAACAGATGATGCTCTTTCTTTAATTTGTTCGTTTAGTTGACGTGTGCAGGCTGCAGTTAGGTAGCTCTTACATAATCATTTCTTTGTGTTGATAGTAAGTATTTTAAAGTAGTTGCTAGAAATCAGCAGCTGGTATATTGATCAGAATTTAAGATTTTTGTACGTTGCTGGCTGTTTTCTCAGGCTGTTTAAACCTTAGCAGCATCTAAGTCTTAAAATGGAGAGGTGTTGGAGATTCAGAAGAAGGTTGTTACGCAGAGAGTGGAACAAAACCAGCTCCTGCTGCATGTCAGAACTGATTCCTGCTACCTCCTGGTGTAGTTCTCTTAATTCCATACTAATAGGAATCTCTTGCCATTTTTGCTAAGAATTATTCTTCAGGAATTTGTAACCCCATCAGTGCAATCCTTCTGTCTTCACTGAGTCTTTAGGTTCCTCTTGGTCCTTTCCTCTAATCCATTCTAGGGTTTAATCTTGCAGTAGGGAGCTGATGTTTCAGGAGTACATCATACTGCCACCTCTCCAAATATCATACCCTTAAAGCCTCTTGGGAATCAGTTTGCAGGTCTGCTTCTCACTGCTTGCTCATCTTGAGCAGTCAGCATGTGTTCCCAACTACCTCCCAAAAAGCCCTTTAGATTTCTTCATGTAATTAATATGTGTGCTGATGAATTAGCAAAATATAAATATGACTGACAACTGCAGCAATTTCCATTTATCTGATAGCTATTTGGATTTTTTTCAGACCTCTTTTCCTAAATGTTTCTCGGCTTTGGTGAAATAAATATACCTTAGTGTGTTTTCTTCAGACTAGTAAAATAAGTCTTGAGATCTAGGAGAAACTATTCCCAGAAGCTGTGGGATCTCTCAAAGGGCATCCAGCTACCTGTTTCTCTGCTCTTTAATCAGGCATTTCAGTGGGCTGCAGCTGGGGTATATTCCTGGGTGTGATGATGACCTTGGCTCTGACCTCTAAAGCCTAGCATCTCTCTTGTCACAAATATCCTTCTTTCTGCCTACCAACTAATAGGCACCTAGTGGGAATTTGAAAGCACAAGTAATAATTGTCCTGAGAACACTTTGCCCCTCAGCTAATGAGCTGCTGCACCCTGCATAGCTTCCATTTCCCAAACAGGTGAAAAGACAGTCTCATACTGAGTACTCAGCAGTGACTTAGTCTGGGAGGGACAAAGCCAAGTTTATGTGCAAAGTTTATCGCTTGTGCAGTGGTCCCACAGAGGATTGACAGATCCTCTTTTAAGTCTGTGGCACCACCTTTACCCTGTTGTCTTGTGACTGTTCTTGCCATGACCCATATCCAGCTTTACTTTCCAGTTGTGAAGGCTGTTAGATAAGTTTGCACATACCTCAAAAATGCAGTTACAGCTTGCTTGTTCTGCCACGTTTAAGGGAGATGCTGGGTTAGAGGCAATTGGATGATAACCAAATCTGCTGGGTTTTTTGGAGTATAAGCTCCAAAACTGCCACTCTTGAAGCACAGAGCACAACAGATGTAGGATTTTTGAAATGCAGTCTGAATGGTAACTGAAAAGAAATTGAAGAAAATCAATGTTTTCTCAGGTATGGGTTAAGATTTTTAGGTAAGAGTTGAGTAAATGTAGACACAGTTGATTATCTGCATGGAAAAGCAGCAGTATTCTGTAAACAAATGTATTCAACATACATATTTTGTCAGCTCTTATGTGATGTGGCTTTCTGTTTCAGGAGATGAGTGGCCTGTACTCTCCAGTTAGTGAGGACAGCACAGTGCCACAGTTTGAGGCTCCCTCACCTTCACACAGGTATGGGGCTTGCAACTCAACTTGGATTTCAAGCTGTAAATGTTGCACTCTACTTGCTTGTGCTTTCCAAGCAGTGCCCAAAATACAAGCAAAACTGTTTGAGTACTGTACAATATTTTCCCATTGTGTTTCTAATTGCTATAAACTTTATGTGAACAAAGAAGTGAAGAAAAAGCCATCTGAGCCTGCATTTGGATGAAAAATCTGCTCTGAATCAGATGCCATGGAAAACCGATGGCTTTAAATGTCATGTGAATTAGTAAACTTGAGTCATAAGCCTTTGCTATGGAATAAAATATTACTGTTATTTATATGCTACCTTTTCTGAACATAGTGCTGTTCTGCTTGGCATATGAACGATCTTAATTTTGTATGATATTGGAGTGGTCTGGCTTCCCTAATCAGCATGGATAGCTAAAGGTATGGGCTCAGATCCGAATTTGAAATGTACAGCCTATTGATTCTATTTATCTGCTGTTTTGATTTAATGAAATGCCTTTCTAATAACATAATTTCATGTGTATTTTTGTCTGGAATATTGCATAGTCTTGTTTCTTGATGATAATACTGCTTATGCTTCTTGGATCCAAGTTGTAAGTGACAGAGTTTGAAGTGCTCCACTTTACAGATGTGTCTTATGCTCTAATTTCAACAGGGCCAGGTTATGTTATTAAGTGATCATCTCTGCTATCTCTTAGAAGTAGAGTTCTCTAAACTGTCATTTTCTGTTATAAAATTGTACTGGTAGATTTTTTGCAGTTAGCAGCTCTAAACCTAATAGCCCAGAAGTAAAAAATGATCAAATTTCTTCCCTTACAGAGACTTAGACATAGTGCTGTGGTGAGGAACCCAGCAATGTTGGCTGGAATTTCCTACCAAGATGCTATTTCTGGACACAGAGACCAATATCTCTCATGTTTCTATGTAGCTCTGGCTGCCCTGAGGGAAAGGACAGGAATATGATCACAATGAATGGGAACAGCATTTCTAAATCAGTTCTTCACTGCTTCTTCAGTTCTTTTTGGGTGCAGATTTGTTTCTTGATATGGGGTATTGCTGTTTTGCCAAGAAGCAGTTTTGTGAAACTGATGAGATTCTTGTCAGGTTCTACTACTTTTCTGGTTATTGGCTATTAAATAGATTGGTTTTGCTCTATGGTACAGATGCTTTAGGGTAAGCTTGAGCACTGGCTGGGCAACATCACTTTGTTAGATGTTGGATGCCTTTAGGCCTAGAAACCTTTCTCTTTTAACAGGAGATTCTACTTATGAGTAGAAATGTATCTCTATTGAGCTAAGCTAACAAACAAGCCCCCAAAGAACTTTTTTATCTGTTGAAGGCTGGAATAGCATTTTAAGCTCAGGAGTTTTAGTAAAAGAGTTGAGGGGGGAACAGTCTGCAGTGATAGCTACATTGGTTTCAGTCTACTGAGAATTTCTTAATATTACTTTATGCCTATTTATTTCATGTCCTAGGGGTCAATCAATCTCAGTTCTTGCATTTGAAGATGTAAGATAGTATCAAAAAGAATTGTAGTGCTCTTTGGACTGATGTGCTTCACCTGGGGTCTGCTGGGAGGGGGCAGTGGGATGGAGCCATGACAGGTGCAGAGACCATGGGCTCTTTCTTCCCTGCCTGTCTTGGGTCCATCTTGGCTGTGTCTTGAATTTTGGGGTTTTCTCCCTGGTACAGGATGCCAGGGGTGTGATATAATAGGATATTTAGGTCTTTTCTAGGGAATGTGGGATTGCCTTTTTCTCTCTGCAGTAGAAGACCCCTTATCTCTTTCTTAGTGACATTCCTGTGTTAAGAAGTAGCCTCGAGTGGTAGAAGAGAAATCAGTATGTGAAGGAATTATCTGAACAGGCATCAGTTGTTCCCAGAAGTTATTCCTGTAACTTCTATCCCCACCCCATTTTGACAGTTTTAATTCAAGTAATTCATTGCATTGGTGTGAATTACCATCAGTTAGATTCCAGGAAGGGCTACCACTTGAAACTAATTTTATTTTCAACATTAAGCAAAAGTTTTGAAGAATATCTCAACAACATTCCTCCTTGGCAAGAATGCTGCAGAACAGCTGATTATGAAATACGCTGATTTTTTTCTCTTAACTGAAATATTTAATCTCCAGAGTGAATTTTAGAGATGCCATGAACTGCTAAGAGTGAAATACAAATATAGTTTGGGATATATTCACATTCATGTTGAAATGATATTGAACTTGCAGAGACTCTTTAGCTTATTAGTGAATTAAAATGGTGTATTTAAATTGAAATATAACTGAACATACTTAATACACTGCTAATGAAATATAACTGTATAACACTTCAGTAATGTGCCTAATAAATAGTATAAGGTTATCACAGACTAATGATGAGAGGAAGAAAACTTCTTTAGCCTTTGAATTTAAAGTACAAGAAAATAAAGTTCTTTGGAATTCAGTTTTATCTGGTCTCTGGTGACTTGCCCTTATTCATCTGCTTCCTTTAAAGCACATACTTGCTTCATTAATTTTCTGTTTCTTTTTATTGTCTGTAGCTTTTTTCCTCCCCATTTTTAACATCTTCAAAATGTGAAATTACTTTGCCTTCCCCCAGCTTTCTTCAGAAGCTCTTTAGCAAAAAACCCTAGCATGACTATGATGTTCAGTACATCCTTGGCTGCGAGAAACACGTGTTTTCTCTTGTGCCTACGCAGGGTGTGATGAAACATTAAATTGGGTAATAGCACAGTGCTTGTTTACAGTGTTGCCTGTTGCTTGGTTTGTATACTAATAGAGAATGAGAGAGGAAGAATAAGGGAAGAGAACAAATAGTTCTGTGTATGGCTTTTGTGTGAACAGGCGTGTGTGTTATCTCTGCTCCCAGTAAATGGTGCAAACAGAAGACAGGAATAAGCAACTTCTCTGCGATGCTATCCAGGACTAATAACAATAACAAGCTATCACTAATAGGAGTCTGAAGGAAAATTCTGATCTAGAAATGAGTTGCTTGGTAACTCTGGTTCAGTTATTGAAATCCTGATTCTACTTCCCCTCCATTTGTTCTAATTACCTCCTCCCATCCCTGTAATGGGATTTATAGTCTGTGGGTTGCCTTGGTTGTTGTTGTTGTTGTTCTGGGTTTTTAAATGTCATATGAGTGTAGCTGAATTTCCAAACTGAACCTAATGTTATATCTTTTAAAAAATAACTTGGAGGGTGCTGTAATTTTCTGATTACTTGCTTTCCATTTATTGAAAGGAAAAACATTCAAGCATATATGAGTTAACTCAGCTATGGGCACAGCACAGAAATGTCTTTAAATTTGTACTCTGGGTAGGGAGGTGACATCTACACTCTTGAAGGCTTTACATCACCAGATAACCTGCAAAATGAGAAACGAGACCAGACACATTAAGTCTCAGTGTTTTGCTACTAATTGCCACTGTACCTGTCTCAGATTGGAGTACTTTTTTCATTGCTTCTCAGCTGAATGTGTTATTCCTGCAGTTCTGGCAGGATCTGCTGTCCCTGTTTCATTATTTCATGCAGCCACATTCTAATTCAAAGTTCATTGTCCTCAGCCATGCCTGAAATGGCGCTGCTGTTTTCTCCCTTACAATAGCTTCCGCAAATAATGATTTTTATCCCTCAGATTTTCTTTGTTTGCAGCTTTTGTCTTGCCTGGAGCAGAAGTCCAGTCAGTCTCATTTTCCAAGTTAATTTTTTAAGTCTCATCAGTGGTTATGTCTCATTTTCTGTTTCCACTTCCCTCCACTTTCAGGGGACCTTGAAAACATTCAGAGAAATATCTAAGCACTGGTACCATTGGTTCATTCTTCCAGACGTACAGGTGCCCTACCCTGCATTTTAACTAAACCAGTTTGTTTATGACCAAGATTCTCAAGTTTACACATGAGTTCTGTCAGCTGCCACGTAAGCAGGAATTGGTAAAATTATCTTTGACAAAACTAAGACTTACAGCAGTGTTCTAGACGCTTTTTAAAGAAACCTTCAGCTTTCCCAGGCAATGCTTAAAATCTAAGGTTATCTCATAAGAAGGACTGAGAATGAGAACAATGATCCCAACAATGATCCCAGTTTCTTCTCTATCCAAGTCAAATGACATAATAGAAGCAAAGCAGTTAAAAAGATTTTTTAGAAATTAATCATGGTGATTTTCATAATGTATTCTGCATAATCAATAAAATTGTGTTCTTGTATGCTAATCTTTACATTCCTGGAGGTATATGAAATTTGAGTGATAAGTGTGCTTTTATCTGGCTCTGGTGTCTTACTGAGGGAGCTGAATTTTTTGCCTCTATGTCCAAGAGCACTGAACCACCTGTTTTCTGCTTGGATCAGCAAACCTTTTTGCAGTTTTGAAAATTAAATTCCAATGAGTTTGCATGTCTATGCTGTGTTTTGAAAACGCAGCATAGACATGCAAAAGGTATGTTGTGTCATTATAGATACTATAATATGGTTTGCTTTCTAATAATAGTAATCCTGGCTGTTAGTATTTTTTTAGGTTATTTCTGTATTTCCTTAATTGTCTGTTTAAACTAGTGTCTGTGTTACACTGATTTCTCCAGCTTTTCCCTTTCCAGTGTTGATTCAAATGCCAGAGCATTAGACTTCACTATTTTCTTTCTTTTTTTAAGGAATTGAAGACCAGTGGTAGCATGTTATTTTCAGAATGTCTTGTGCTGCATATTTCATACGAAAGAGATGCATTTGCATTCTAATTAGAAATTATTTGACTGCACTACACATAATTGTGTGTGACAGCATTCTGCTCTAGGAAAACTCTGTATTTAAAAAAAAAACCCTCAATACTAGACCCCCAAACAGAATAAAACCTTGTGTTCCCTGTCTGTAAAATGGATTTCAAAGGCAAGTATGCTGCAGAATGTCAAGGAGGGAATAGCAAACAGGTTAAAAATGATAAAGGATGGCTGTGCAGTGATTGAAGCAGACTATTTATTTTATTTTTGCAGTAGTATTATTGACTCCACCGAGTATAGCCAGCCTCCAGGCTTCAGTGGCAGTTCTCAGGTAAGATAATACTTAAATGTCTGCATGGAGGGTAGGGGAGGGTGAACGTGGAGGTTGGGCAGGGTTGAGGTTGTTTCAAGGCTCCAGCTGACCAGTACTCACAGTACTCTCCAGAGTACTGGTCAGCTGGAGCCTTGAAATTGCTTTTAACTGGTTGTATGGGCAACTGCAGTTGTTGGAATGATTGTGCCCAGTTGTGTGAGAGAGATCCGGTGTAATGTATTTAGGCATCTGACTTTTTTCTTAAAGCCGACTTTTCCCTGGAAGAGGGGATGTAGTTTGCTCTTCATGTCCCATGTGGGCAGCACTGGGGAAGGGATGTAAATCCCTGACCCACTGCCTTGGCTTAAATTACTGTAGATCAAGCTTAACTTCCAAAACAAAAAAAGAATCTCCAGGTACGGTTACTTCATTTGTCCTCATCAGAGCCTTTTACAAACTTATAAATTCATATAGAAGGTAAAAAGCTGCATATAGAATGGAGCTGTTTGGCAGGCATCCTCCAAACTGTCTGATGCATAGGGCCTCCCAAATTCCAAACAGCACTTCTGTAGTCTTGCACCTTGGAGGGATTCAGCTGGACTGGAGGTGACATTCATACCCAGCTCACAGTTCCAAAAAGGTTATACAGTTTTCATTTGGGCAGATGGACTGTTGGGCACATTCCAGCTGTGCCTTGGGTGCTCTCTGATGGTGGTGGACCGTCCCTGGCACACACCAGCATGAAACTGGTAAATTAAAAGGTCAAAGTGCTGTTGGATCTTACTTGATTTAAAGAAAAAAATACCTGGGCACATATATGTTTAAATACAGCTGTGTAACTAATTGATAATTAGAAAATTCCATCTATTAGTCTGTGGGACAACGCTTGTTGTTCCTACTACTCTGGTCTTTGGTGGTTTTTGCTTGAGCAGAGAGTTGTAGTTCTAACCCATTTCAGAGGGCAGATGTAATGTAGATGGGAGTTTTATGTTCAGGATTCTAATATGCTACAGTGTGTTTGTTCTCCAGTGACATTACTTGTCTCAGTACTTCCTCTTTCAAAGCCAAAATTAATAGCATAGCTGTCCTGCTGGTGAGCTCACAAAACAACCTAGACTTTCTAGTCATTCTGTACGACAGCCTTTTTTGTGTGAGAATAATCTTTTTTGTCCTTAAATGCGATTTCTTCTCCTCAAGAGCGCAAGATCTGTACTCTCAAGTACAAATTTTCAAATTAAACTTTAATATATGCTTGGATGGGGAGTTCAAAGAGAACTCTTGAAGCTAAACACTTCTGTTCAAAGGTAGTCTAATTTCAGCAAGACTTTACCATAAAAACAGTTTTAAGAATATAAATTGAATTGTGGGGGTTTTCCCTAATTGTCAGTCACGGCAAAAATCACATATTGGGCACTGCTTGCAGTAAGAGTTATCTAGGATGGACTGTGCTGCTTTCCTTTCTCAGTATAATTACATTGCCCACAAACATGTTAGGGAAGAATTTATATACCACAAAGCTCCAGTACAGTTCTCTTCCAGAAGATGAGCTTCAGAAGTAAATAGTGGACAAGTCACTTAGGCCCTGGGGAGTTCTGTGGGTAGTATTTAATGGCAGTACCTTTTTTCTGCTAGAAATGAGGAGCTTGTGTGCAGCTAAGAAGCTTTTTCACAGTTGTTAGAGGACTCTTTAGAGTATCTGATGGAGTTTAGACAGTAAAATCACTGCTGATAACAGAGGAGTCCAATCTGATATTCTCAGCTAGGGCAACCATAGTAGTTTTAGCCATTGAATAAAAATTGCTTGGGGATCTTTTCTATCTTTCCTAATTTTTTCCTCCCGTTGCCCAATATTGCTTAGAAAGTAGTCAGGGATCAGGCTTCATAGAAACTGAGTATCTGGTTTCTGGCAAAATGTGAGCAGGTTGAAATGCTTAGCTGGGGGTGGTCTGATGACTGTGGGCTAGTGCCCCTTCCTTGGTTTTCAGCACAGCTGGGTTGCCACGTGCCAGCCTGAGACCTGCTCCACAGGGATCTTCCTTGGGAGACAGTGTGCAAACTCTTACCTGATGGATTCCATCTTAGTGGAGTGGGATCTGGCAGATAAGGCTTGGGTTGTGTCACTCATCGTGGTTCAGGCAGCTTGCCTTAATTTGAGACCGAAACAATTGTTCAGTGCCTAAAGCTGTCTTGAGCCCAAATCACTGCTGATGTGCTGAGAGAAACTAGACATTGGAGGCTGGTGCACAAAAGTTATAGGAGGAGTCTACAGAAATGTTCTATTAAATGTATTTTAAAGATGTAGAATTTTAGAAAATGGTACTTGAAAGGTATTGATGTAGGAGCACTTCCCAGTGTTGTGTGTTGAGGTTGGAGCTGCTTTTGAGATGAAACAAGCTGTGAAGACCATGGGTGCTGTCACAGGGTAGTGTGAGCCACATTGTCAGTGTGTGGGCAGTGGTGGCTTGGAGGTTTCACTGCTTGGAGTTTGCTTTTTTCCTAAAATGTTAGATTGCTTTTCATACAGGTACAAACAAAATTTGAGTGGGGCTGTAAACTTATTTTGTTCTCGTTGGCTTGGTGGGTGGCTATAATGAGTACAGGCTGTTCCCCTGCATGGATTGAGGGGGAGTTGTACACTAAGTGGGTTTTGTTAGTGCCATTGAGTACCATTACAGGCCTTGTAGTTGCTCAAGGATGTTGTTCATTAGGGAGCTTGATGGTTCTTAAATCTTTTAAAATTTAGCTTTGAGGATGTGGTATGTGAGACTTCTTAAATAGAACCTAAAGAAGGAGCGCTTTGTGCTTCTTATGTAGTAGAGGGTTTCATTCTTTTTCATCGCTCGTGATTAAAATGGTGAGTACTGCATTTTCTGTGTTTGCTCCTGCAGGAAAGATTACTCATGTAGTTTAAATCCTTTGCTCCTACATCTCACTATTACTGTTTGGGTAGGTTGGGATATGGCTTTAATGATGAGCTTCAGGAACTTCTTTTCAATTAACCTTTGAACTTCATGCTGTCTTTTGCTTCTGTTTTATTTACTTAATTTTACACAGAGTTACTGAGTTGCTTCAAAAGAAGTAATTCAGTAGCTAACTTATTAAAATAAACTTTTCCTTCTCTTTTAATGAGCTGTCTGCCAAGGATCTGGGGAGTATTTGTTGTACAGTCTGTTTGATTTGTGAAGCTGGAAGTTGGCCTATGCTGTGTATCTGTATAAATGCAAGACAGGACTCCCCAAGAATTGGGATTGCCTGTCCTGTGAGGCCAGAATCACTAAATTTACTAAGGTTCAGGAAACCAAAAGTGTCTAAAAGCAGGGATTTGGTTTTGTTATGTTAAAGGATGCAGCATAGGAGCCTAAGAAATAACTGTTAACAGTGCCAAGATTCTTCATTTATTGTCGTTTTACACTTCTGACCTATTCCATATATTGTATAATTGCTTATAATTGGGTAAAATCTGTAGAAGTGAAACTGAGGCCTGGCTTAACTTTCTGAAGTGTTGTCCCTTCTCCACTCAGACCAAAAAGCAGCCATGGTATAACAGCACGCTGGCCTCGCGACGCAAGCGCCTCACAGCTCATTTTGAGGACCTAGAGCAGTGCTATTTTTCCACCAGGATGACTCGTGTCTCAGGTGAGTTCTCATGTGGTGTTCCACTTCTGATGTCAGGTACCTCTTGAGAAAAGGTTTGCTTTTGAGAGAGCAGTATTCTCTTCTTCCTTGCATGAGAATGTGGCTATACATATTTGTGTTACTCAGTTAATCCCGTTTTGTTATTTTTGACCAATGTTTGAAGTTGCTAAATTTGGAAAACTAAATCCTGTCACTTTGGAGGGGCACATGTATTGCTTTGTAATCTCTTACTATGAAGGGCAACACCCACTATAAATCATTTCTCTGGTGCCTGTTTTGAAGATGAAAATGCCTGAAAGCAGTGGTTGAGTTGTCTTTCAATTAGATGTGCTAGAAACCCAGTACTTAAAACATTGCTATTGAAATGCTACAGAGGTATAAACATAAATGGATACATTCTCTTGTATTTAGCATGCAGGAGGACACATGGAGGTTATCCTTTGTTATCTAGATTGTCTTGGTTAACAAATGGTTTGGACTATAGAAGCTGAATGTGCAGCAGTGCTGTTGTCCCATGGGGCACATCTTAGATTTAAGGCTTGTTTTGTAGAATTAGAAGCTGTTTTCAAAATTACCTAGATTGCCTCATTCATAATTGAGGAACAGTGTGACAGTAGGTAGAGTAATTGTTGCCTAGTGGATGCATGGGTCTTAATTACACACAAGATTCTCCTAAGAAATGAGAGGGTCAAAAAACTGCATCTTGAGGGTGAGGAGGGCTGTTCTGTAACCCCTCTGGACGAGAAACCAGCTTGGCAAGTGTCCTGGTTTAGGGCAGATTTGTGGGAAAACCTCCAAAGGGGGCCCCTCCAGAAAACAAACCCACATGGCCCCTCCCCCCAATTGGTTCAGGAAGGATTTCCTCAGAGAGGGATGGAAAGAACCTGTTTATTATCAGACACAGCACTCCCCAGCACACAGAATGAACAATACCAGAGGACAAAACACGTTCACTGCTCTGAAGAGATGACAAACTCAGAAAGTCTCTCTGGTGGGTGGTTGCTGTTTCAGTCCCTCTGGCGCTGGGAAAGGCTGCAGAGTGGAGCCCCGGCAGGCTGCAAGGTGTTCTTGGTGTGTCCTTGGGTCCCGGCCTGGAGCAGGTTCAGATGGTTCCAAGGAAAGGGAAAGGGAGACAGTCCAGGAAAAATTTGGACTGTTCAGCTAAACTAACTAGAAAGCAAAAGCAAAAGCGAAAAGCAAAGCAAAAAGCCAAAGCAGCACTAATGTACTGCACCGTCTGTGTCCTGCCAACTGTGGGGAGTGAGCAGGCTGATAACAAAAGGAAACTTCACTGTTCAGGGCCAGTCTTGAAGGCACAGAACACAACATCCAGCACAAACAGAACAGATGACTGGGGATACAGGCATCATAATGTCACCCTAGGACAGCAAAAAAAGCTTCAGGCAATGGACTGTGGCAGGCAAGAGATTTGCAGCACCAAGCTTTGAGCTGCAGCCTATCTCGAGTGTGACAGACTGCAAGGAAAGCAGCCAGCCCTCAGGGGGTGGGAGACACCACTTAGAGATGAGAGGAAACCAGGCATGGGTTGCTGTGGCACAGTATCTTTACTTATAACCTTGGAAGGCAAGGACCAACCTCCCAAGGCAGGATTGCTGGGGTAGAAACCTCTGCTTTTTTCTTCTCCATGAATTTAGTTTTAGTCTCTTTAAAATAAATAAATTAAAAGTAATTTTAAAAATTAATTAATAAATGGCTCCAAATATAAAGGCTGTAGCATGTCTTAGGAGAGCTCACTCTTAGAAGTATCTACATCTTCTACCTACTTGAGAGCACGGACTAGCTCAGTTCTCATTGTGCAGAGCAAAATGATTTTAACAAGGATGCAGCATGTTGAGAGGTTATTTCAATATCTGAAAGATTGGAGAAGCACATTGCATGTGTCCAACCAGATCCCTGTAAAGTGCTAGCAGGTGCTTTGCAGAATGCACTTCTTCATAGCTCACACTGAGATGTTTTCATGCAGAGCTGTCTTGGTGATACATAATTGTGTTTAATTAAAAATAAAACTTATTAACCAAGGATAACAAATGGGGCTCTTCCCAGCATTCCCTTGTAGAAGGCCTTTTTCTTCATAATTAGAACTATAAATATGAATGCAGTGAAATTGGTTTTTTGTATTTGTATGTGTCAGTTGCATCAGGAGCAGAGGATTTGCCAGTGCAGGTTTTCTCCTAAATAAGGGATAACCTATGATGCTTAAGTTTTCCTCTCCTAAGTCATTCCTGCATTTTGACACATTTTAAATGAGATTTAATGTGCATTTAAAGCTTTTTGCAAGAAGTGCCTCTGACTGTTTGAGTAGGGAGTGGAGACATAACATTACTGTAATTATCAAATGGCCTTGCACTTTGGCGGGGAAAATGTCTTGAGAAATAATATTCGGTTTTCCAGGCACACATGGAGAATAAATTACAGGAGGACTGTGTGCTTGATCTCTAAATGAGGGAAATAGAAGGGTAGCAGCTATTTGTCCCTATCACATTGCTGAAGGAGAAGAGAATCTTTGAAAAACCCTGACTGATGTTTGTGTTGCTTCTCGAGCTGTTCCCTGTAGTGGTCAGGTGCTGATGATGTTAATTTAGAGCAGCACTTTGTTCATTTTGCACCTTTTCATCCCTCTAACATGAATAATGTATTTGCTAGTACCCCTAAGCATGCTAATTACTAGCCTTCACTGTTCCTTTATATGATCAAACATTAAACAGTGCATATGAGGGACACTTCAAAATGCCTTATAAGTATAGAGATAACAATTTCTGATGGCAAGGAATTACCAGAGTGCAGAAATGATTATTCTCTGTGTTTTCCCACAAGAAATCACAGCTGGATTTTGCTTTTATAGATCAGCCTCTCTTTTTTCACCCTGTTATTTCCAAGCCTTTCTAATAAATGCATCTTGCTGCTTCCTTATGCTGCTGATAAGGCTATCTTGACTAGTGGGTGGAATTTCATCTCTGTTGTTTGTGTGTGTGGTTTCTCTGCTGCTGTAGTGGATGCTGGGGTGGAACAGGAGACAAAGTGTGCAGTTCCTGTAAACCAGCAGTGTTAGCTGTAGTTCCCTTAAAATGCACTGGTGCAAAAAGAAAGTGAGGGTGGAAGCATTAGAGAAAGGATTATGAGAATTGCTGCAAATTTGGGGGGTCATTTGAAACCTGAAGGTGCTACCCTAATGTTTGACTGTAGATACATGATCATGTTGGGAATCCAGATTTACTTGTGAGGTATTGCTGTAAGTTAGGAATTTTTCCTTATTTATGAAATACTAAAATTTAAAATGGTTTAAATAAAATTGTGTTCCTACCAAGAAAAGTTAGGACTTCTGAGAATTCAGTGAATGACTTTCAACTATCTACACTGCAATTTACTTTTAACTTTTGTAGTAAACTGTTCCATTTCCCACAGAATATTTATCTTCATCATTCAAATTTCACCTTGTCTGTTGAAGGTCATAATTTTCAGAAAACTTCTTGTACAGAGAGCCTTCTGGTTTCATGCTTGTTTTCCTTCTCCAGCCCTGAAATGATTCTCCCTTAGCTCTGTTGCTTTTGGAATAGCAAGAAAAGTATTTTTTACTAAAATTATTTTGAATGTAATTGACACCAAATGTAGAAATACAGTAACAGAACAGGGAAAGGAATATACTTTCACCTCTGTTGATATGTAGATATGTCCTTTGCAGTGCATTTTGCTATGCTTAAAAGTTTTCTGTTAATAATCTATATGGCCCACAGGCTCTGAATGTGAGGAAAACGAACGAGCTTACAAAATTGTATTTGACTTCTAGGCAGATTCTCAGCATAGTAGGTTCACCCAGCATTGCAGTGGAGAGACTTCATTTGTGCTCTGAAAAGCTCATCATGCCTTCAGAGAATGCCAGAGATGAGAGAGAGCCTGGTTTTGACCAAGAATCTTCCTCAAATAACAAGCATAGATAGCAGCACACGGAGACATACATCTTAATTTTTTTGTTTATTGTTGAGTTTACCTTCTTACTCTGTTTCTGCCCCCTCCAATGTCACTGCCTCTTCCTAGATGACAGCAGAACCACCAGCCAGCTGGATGAGTTTCAGGAGTGTCTATCCAAGTTCACACGCTACAATTCTGTCCGACCGCTGGCAACACTGTCCTACGCCAGTGACCTCTACAATGGCTCCAGCATAGTATCCAGGTAGGACACATTGTGGTGCTGACCATGTGGGTGTGGGCTGCTGAGGCTGAGTTAATAACCCATATGAAGCAAGTTATTGTTGGTGTATATGCCAAAAATATATATTTGCCAAAAATAATTATGCCAATGTGTGAACGTGTATGATGATTTTGTGGCTATCATTGATCTGTGAAGGCACTTAGGTACTTCAGTAGTACTTTTTATTCCTGTTGGTGTTGGTAATGACCAAATCCAGAACCTTTGAGGTGCCAGTATCAGCAGCTGTTATGCAAAGCCTGTTGTCTTCACGTTAGCTTAGTTCTGTTGTAAGTGATGCAGTTGTAGCATTTTAAAAACCAACCATCTTGTTTGGTAGTCTTAAGAATCTGTGGTGGTTTTATGTTTTGTTGGTCGATCCAGTCACAATGGCAAACATTAAAAAGCTGAGTTGTTTTTAGCTGTGTTTGCTTGAAGTCTTGGGCTTTGGAAGCTGTTTGTAGTGCTGTACACTAGTGAGGGGGTGGTTGTGGTAAAGCCAATGCAACAGTTCCATTCTTGCCAACAATTCCTCTGTATCCCAGCTGTGCAGGGTGGTCATGTCCTGTGTACTGCTGCTGAAGCTCATGTGAGCCTCCTGTGGACCAATTTTGACACATAGCTGATGAAATGCTTTTGACTGTCTTTCAACAGAATAAGTTTCTTCTGGTTCACGTCCATGAACCAGCTCCCTTAGGGATCAGGCTATAATAGAGCACATGAAGAGGATGGGAATTGCCACAGCCCTAGCCTAAACTCGTTTCTCCCCACCCTGGGGGTCTTGCTTATTTGTGGTAGTTTATCTTTGGAGCTCCCTGGGGTGGAAAAAATGATGGAATATCTTAACTAGGAAATCTTCTCTGCATGTGCGTATGTGCAGGACCTGTTTGAGCTTCTTGCAAGCTCATTTCACTGATTTAAATGTTTGTCCACAGCAGTCTCTTGAAAGAACAAGCAGCATCATCCCTGTTTTATATATGGGAAGCAGGAAATCCAAAGAGACCATACGTGAGGTCCTGGAAAAAACATTATGTTGACAAGATAGATTAAACTTAGGTTTTCTGACTTTTCATATAATGTCTTCCAAAGGGGCCACACAGAGAGTGACAGAAGAGCTTGAATATTTGGTGAGGGACCCCAAGAAATTTGCACTATTGAAGAAATTTGGAGGCATTGTGTAGCACAGATTTTGTTTAAAGCAGCATTGATTCCTTAACTACTGCAATATGTAGCAGGAATGTGTAATGTCCGAATTAGCCAGAGGTCAGTGCACAGTAATCAGGAATCTGACATAAATTTAACCTGCACTGATTGGGTTCACTCCAGCTGCAATGAAATGCAGATGGGATCTCACTGCAATGTAGACAAACTTTCTCAGCCACCAGTTCAGCATGGATTGGATTTTGCTCCTTTGCCCTTTCTTCTCCTTGACATTCTGCAAGAGCAGCATTTTTGTGGTATTTGCTTAGAAAATCCTGGAAGGACAATAAATCACACTCATGTTTGAAGGCATTGTAATTTGTGGGTGAAATATATGTTTGAAAAGTATGTGTGTTATTGTTATAATGAAGATACAGTGAAGCCTTTTTCCAAGCCAGTCCTAGAATTGATAATTATAGCATTTTACTGAAAAATGACTTGGTTTCCAAGTAAATGTTCTCCCCTGCTCATGCTTTTTATTTATTAAAGCATTAAAGAAATTTTTAGGGGTTTTAATGTGTAGGCTAAGACCGTTCACATCTGAGCATGTCCTTAAGTGATTTGGTAAAGTAGCTTTGCTGAATGTGCTGCTGCCATTGTTCTTGTTGGCTTCTGGCTATTCAAACAGTTTCTGTAAATCAGAATTTGTTAATAAAGATTTTACACTTAGTATGTGTTGGCCAACACAATCCAGTGTTCACTTTTTTTTTCATTTAAATGAATAGCCTCAAGTTCACGGAGTCTGTGAAACTAAATAAGAGCAGCTTTCAGGTATTCACAGATGAGCCAAATTAAGGTATTTAAAAAGTGAAATTACGCTTTTAAAGTGCTGTGAAAAGTTTTATTGTTTATTTGGTCTGCTACACTAATCTTTAAAGGTTTTCCTGGGCATGCAATAAGAAACAGTGATGAAATAGCAGAAGGTTAAGTCTTGGTGTTTAGCTGTTGCTGTTGAGACAAATGGATTAAAATACAGAGTGAATACAAGACATACATAAGAAGTCTTAATAAAATTTTTAGGCAGTATTTTAAAGGGATATTTTAAGTATACTTAGGAGTAAAAATAGAGCTGACTAGAAGTTAAATGTCCTTGAGGGTTTTTTTTTCAAATAAGTTGCTGTTACAGAGGGACAGAATACAAGAGTGTTTGGTTTGATTGCTTTAACCCTACATAAAGTTCACAGATGACTCAAAAAGACCTACTGGCTTAAACAGCTTTTTTCTTTTTAGGATGTATTACCTTTAGGTTCACAAAGGAAAAGGATGTAAATAATCCTTATCTACAAAACATTGATGTTTAAAAGTGAAATAAAATTGGGTTTATGCTAACAGGGTGAAAAGTGTAATTAAAGACTGTCTACAAATAGGCTGAAGAAAATGTGGAACTGGGCAGCAGCATATCCTCCTGAGAGCTTTGTGGTAGTAAGAATGTTTATGGATGTCTGGACTTAACTGTGTACTAATAAAGTACTGTAAACATGTGTGTGTTGTGTCACTAAAAAAAATCTGATTAAATTTTTAGGAACAATCCAGTTGCCTTTTGGAAAGAGGAGGCAAAGAAGGAAAATTTAAACCCTTTTTCCCTTATTTTCTTCAAGAACACCGGATTATCAAGAAGAATGTTCAGGGAAAGCACATTTGAGGCTTTGCAATTGCAGGTTACAGAGTTTTGCTGTAACATCAAGGGGACTTCAGCATGCTTGCAGTATAATGTGCAAGTATCTCAGTATGCTAAATGGCTTTTTAATACACTCACTTCTCTTAAGTACGAAGTATTTACAGTTTTCACAAGTATATTAAATTTTGTTAGAATTGGGCCAAGGAATAAATTTTCCATTTATTGTGTCCCTAGACAGAGCAGTTGTCAGAGCTTTCCTTCTCTTTGCTGGCAGTGGCAGTAAATGTAAAGTCCTTTCTTTTAAAGATGAGTCTGTAAACTGCTGCATTAGCATTACAATGATTTATGGAGAAAATTGCTTTATCACTGTCAGAAGCCTTCAGAGAATAATGTGGCAGTCTTTCATATTTGAGAAAAACAACAGGAAAATCCAAGAAACGTACCACGAGATGTCTCTCTGAAGCCTGGGTATCAGAAAGCTGGTTCTTCCTACTCCATGATTCCCATGATTTGGGAACATGCAGAGGCTCTAAGGTTTGGAGGCTTTGTGTGGGTTTCTGTCATTGGCTCAGAATTAAAATTCTTCTAGATTAGTTTACTATTTCTCTGAAAGATCTTAAAGTGACATTTAAAAGGTTTTGGATAGGTAATGCTAACTGTAGAGGCTCAGTGATTTACAGAGAGGGAAATAAACAACTTGTGGTTTTGGCTGGAGAAGCCTTGGACAACTCATCTGTTGAATCATGATCCAGTGTTCAAAAACTGCACCTTACCTTTGGTGTCCATTATTTTTTTTTCATTTCTTGCTCATTGTTCTATTGCTTATAAGTGATGAACAAGATGTGAAGAGGTATCTCTTAGCATCCAAGCAGTATGATTTTCTGTTTCAGGATTGCATTTTTGTTTGTGTTCCCCCTTTCAGTAGCATGACCTGAAATCCTTTCTTCATACCTGAACTTAAAAGAAAAAATCCATTATGAGTGAATTTTTAATGTATTCATTAAACTGTTTTAATTTTTCTTTTGCCCTTTTTACTTTGGACTACAATTATTTGCCCATATAAATTCTCAGATCCAGACTTTAACAAGCTGGTTTTTAGTTCTGTATCCACCATAACAAGCCTCTTTTTTCTTTTTTCTTTTTCTTTTTTTTTAATGCTTGTGCTGGCTAGGATTAGATAAGCCATTTTATTAAGTTTGTGACCAGCAATGCTTCTTTATCTTGCAGGTAAAGATAAATGAATGAAATGGAAGTGGATTTATCCTTTACAGGATTATGTTTGAGTGCAGTAGATGCTGCTCCTTGAGAAATCACGAAGGCTGGATTTTACTTATAGCCTGTTAAATAAGCTATTTTTTAAATGGACTCTTATTTACAAGTGGCAGCTTGAAACTGGAGGAATCTGTCTTATTTGAACTGTTCCCAAAAGTAGAAGGGACAGAGAAATGCTTGGATAAGGAGACCTAAATTGCAAAATTACCAAGAAAACCTAAAGTATAATTTCCTGAACCTACTTGAAGTTTGTGCTTCTCCTGTGGTTTCCTTCATCTGAAGTTCTGGGTTTTAGCTCAGACATTGTCTGGGGCTGAAATGGGATTTTTGTTTAATTAGGGCCGAGTGAAGTAGAGCCTTTCCCTTACTTTCCCATCTTTCTCTGGCATGCTGAACTGATATATTTCCTAGTACATGATTGTGGTCTGGGTCCCTTGAGCAGAAGCTAAATGTGACTTGTACCCAGCAAAAGGGTTATACAGGGATCAATTCTGATCTCTGAATTCAGAGTTCAGGGGCACTCTGCCCTGGCACACAGCCCTCCAAGTCCCAGGACGGGCTGCTGGTACCAAGGACTGACACCAGAAAAGAGCTCATTTATTTCTTATCTCCAGTCTTCACCTGAAAAGTAAACCTTCTGGTGACCATGGTGATGCTACAGAGAGAAGTTTTCTTTCATCAACATAAGAGCTAAAACTTAACTTGAAGTTGGGTGGTTAATGAATGGAAGTGGCAAGGCTACCAGTGGGACCTAATTTTTTTCTACTAATTTCAGATGATTTGGCAGTAGGAAGATCTTTTTCTCATTAAGGTCTCTTTACTTGAAACCTGTCTTCATCTGCAGACAATTAGATGAGAATTTCTAGTTGAATTTCAACTTTATGAATTTTCATAAATGATCTGTTAAAAGTATTGAGCAATCTTTTGATTAATTTGGGAACTGGCTTTTAAACAAAATGTTTTTTAAAGGGATTGTTCTTCAGGTTTTTTCTTTTTTCTTTCAATATCTTGAAGGATCCATATGCAGTTTATGCAAGGAGTTTCCATGTCTTGCCATGTAGCAGTCACTGCCTGCAGCATGGGGTAATCCAGTTTTGGAATAGACTTCCCAAAGGGGTGGTAGAAGCTCCATCCTCAGAGGTATTTAAGAACAGGCTGAAGAAAGCTCGGAGAAACCTGATCTGATCAGAGAAATCAGAGCCCCTGCTCTGACCAGGATATTGGACTAGAGACCTGAGAGTCTTGGGGACTGCACTAGTGATAAAGGTACATGATCACAGCATTAGAAATTTTACATTTTGCCTTCACTTTCTACTGAGCATCTTCCTCTGGCCTTAGGACTTAAGAAGAAGGAATTTAAAGAGGAAGTCTGTATGTGGCTTCAGCATATGTAGTGCAAAGGATATTGCACTTCCTTCCTTACACAATTTCAACAGGATTGTATTTATTAGATTTAAGACTGCTTTTGTGTTGAAGGGAAGTTTTGTGAAAGTGCAGGAACTCACGATGGATGCTGTAGTGTCAGAAATGTACTTTGAGAGATCAATATTCAGGTAGGAGGATTGTACTGATGCCTTTTTCAACCTAGAAATGAAACAACACATGCTTTCAATATAATAAAGAAGATAATATAAAAGTGGATCTTTATTTTGAGGCCTCCAGGGGCAGTCATGGGCAATATCCACAAAAGCCTGTCCATACAGGGTGAATACAGTTTTTATAAGTTTAGCAAATTAGCATAATTGACAAAAAAGCAATTAGGAGGACGAGTGGTGATGCAATTCCCCTCCAGGTCAAGCCCCTTCTCTGGACCACTCCCCCCTCTTGGTACTAGCTGTACTTTATGAAGAAGTATCTTGAGTTCTTCTAAACCTTGGCAGCCAGGAAGAACCAAGATAGCATAGGGGCCCTGGAATTTTTGTCTTTCTGCCTACAGAAAGGGCATGGAAAATTACTGGGAAAACTAGCCACTAAAACAATAGTCTCCAGAGCTACAAATATATGTGCAAAGAATACAGAGAAAAAAGCATATAGAAAAAAAAAACCAAAAACCAAAATGGCATCATTAACATATGTGTCCTAGATTGTCAAGCAAATTGTATTCTATTTGCCATCTGTATGGCAGTTGTCTTCTGTTAAGTGGGCAGTTTTCCTTATCTCTTCCACAACCACTCCTCCCTCCGGGGAGACACCTGCTGATAACAGGCTATTGAATGTCAATGCATGATTGATAAGAACTACAGCATCCCATTGTGAGATGCTCCACCAGAGGGAAGAGCCAAGCATTCCTACACAGATATAGCTGGAGAGTCTGGAAAGATGGCTTTTCACCACTGGATTTNATTCCTGCTCCCATATTTTCTGCCTGAGGGCCCCTTAATTTAAAATTTATAGAAATTCAGAGGGAGGGGATTTACATTCTCCATTTCAGGGGAGGCTCCTGCCTTAACCGACACCTGTCTTTCCAAACCAAGACACATATGGAAATTGTCTTGCATCATTGCATCCACCCCTCTTGATTGCTCGAGATGAAAATCTTTTCAGTGAGGCTGGAGGTAGCTGCCCTTCTGTTCCTCATGATGTTAATGTGGTAATGGGTGTCATCAGGCAGCAGTGGTATGTCTTGGCCTCAAGAACTGGATAGGCAAGCCACAAAAGCTGTGGTTCCAGCATCTTACACAAACAATTCACATTCTAACAGTGTTTGTAAAAGTCAAAGATGGATTTAATTTAATCCCCCCCAATTTCATAGCTTTCACTTGGCGTTGAGTGTTGATACAGTGAATTCTTGTTTCTGCGTAAAGATACAAACCTCTTATTAATAGAACATGGATTTCTCTATCTTATTACAGTATTCTTTTAATTTTCTAGCCATATTTGTTGTTAATTCCTGAAATTTTTTAAGAGCCAATGATCTGAAAAGCATTAGCATGCCTTTGGATTTTTTTGTTTGTTCCTGGCCAACTAGAGACGTTAGCCTGTTGAATGGTGGGTAGTTGAGCAATATAAAAGACAGGGTGTTAAAGCATGCAAAGATGTATGGTGTGGGCTTAAGCGATTCTGAGAATAAACCTTACAAGCAGCTCAGCCTAGAGAAGAGGCTTGAGCTCGTGATTATTAATACATCATCATTTGCATTAATAAATATGGTTTCTGAGGCATGTTTGGGATTTATGTGCTGCATAGTTGTTTCATAGAATAAGGTAATAAATTAACACAGAATACGCTATGAAGTGATGTTTGTTTTCACAGGATTATGTACAAGTGTGTGCATACATTTGTGCAAGTGAAGTCAGAACAGCTTCTCTGTGAGACTGGGGAATTAAGGGTATACATAAATCATTCTTTAGAAAAAGTAAAGAAGGATAGCTTTCAAAATACTGATGAAATAAGATTCAAAGTGCCATCAAAACAAATCTCGGAAAACAGTTTTGTCAGCTGGATGAGAAATGCTTCAAATGATGCTTTAACCTTGTTCTGTCATTACTAGGCAGTAGGAGCATTGCAGTTAATTGCCCATCCTCTGGCTGCTTGGGAAAGGCTTGTCTGTGGTGCATGTATTTGATATTTAGGAAGGCTGGTGCCCTGGCTCATGGTGCCTGTTGGATTGAGCTGAGATGTCTAAAGAGGTTACTGTCTCCAGCTGTCCCTCGTGATTCTCTGCAGGGTGTCTGGCAGAAGAACGGGTAGCAGTGTCAGGAAAATGCAGAGGCTTGAGTTACTGGAGTGCTAGGCTTCGGGTGGTGATTTGTCCTGTGAAATGGGACCTCTGGAGACAAACACCCTCAGCTGTTGCTGCCAAATCATGGAGGAAGCATGAACTGGAGCCTACAGACAGACTGCACTGTTTAAAGTCCCAGTACTGATGGAGATCTCTCAGATCTATTTGTTCCCCTGCCTCATCAGCTCTGTCAGCTGTTGCTGTGCTCAATTTTAAAGAAACAAAATCCTTGTTGGTGCAGTAACAAAAGGGTGGCTGGGAAACAAGCTTTTGAATGGCTTATATCTAGAAGGCACTTCAGTACTTGCCACAACTGAGTTCCTTCCTACTTAATGGTGTAATCCTGGTAAGATGGTGCTGCTGTTCAGACTACCTTACAGGCTGTCATGGAGCAGGGTTTCCTCTCTAAAACCTCAACTTGGGTGGAGGCTGCTATGTTCTGTTCCAGTTTAACGTGAAGAACTTCTTTCCTGTGCAGTGATGGTGCACTGGCACGGATTTCCCAGAGAGGGTGTGGAGTCTCCCTCACTGAGATATTCCAGAACCATCTGGATGCAAGCTGTGCCATGTGCTCTGGGATGATCCTGCTGGAGAAGGGAGGTGGGATCAGATGATCCCCTGTGGTGGCTTCCAGCCTTATCCGTTCAGTGATTCTGTACTGGAAACACTTCCCAAACTTGAAGGCAGATGAGAATGTTTGGGTAGGTGTAACTTCTTCCACCTTAAAGTTTGAAAATGTTGACTTTGTGCCATGGCTGCTGTCAGAGCTGTTCATAACCCACTGTGTATCAAGCCCAGCTGGGTGAAATGGTACCTTCTGGTTTTCAGATACAGATACAGGTTACCCAAAATACTGCAGCAGGCAGACTGATCATTTGGCTTGAATTTAAAATAGTGTCATAAGGAACACTCTGCATTTAACTGTTGGCATTTTTAGTTAAATTTTTCCTGCTCCAGGAAATTTAAAGTGGTGTTTGTGGAAAAACTGAATCTAATACCCTCATTAAGTTGCAGGGTAGTCGTTTGCAGCAGCTTTAGCTCATTGTACTTCTGTAGATCTGGCATAGGATTGGGATTGTCATCATCTTCTCTTCAACATGCAGAAGAGCATCGCCCAGCAGTAAAGTGGCCTTTTATCAATATGCTTTTTATTTGGTGGCTTGCAGAATTCAGCAGTTCCCTATAGGTTTTCTCATCATTAGTGCTAATTAAGCCACGTTCCCCTGAATGCATGTATGGAAAAAACTTTATGCAGCAGAAGAGGCTGTCTCTAGCTATAATCTTGTAGCCAAGACTGGGACTCTGCTATGGCTTTCTGGGATATTTTGGGTTGTATTTAGATGAGATTAGGTTCATAATAATTTCTTTGCAAAATAGAGAGGAGCATGGTTCTGAAAACTGAGCTATTGCAAGGAGCCCAATTAATCTCACAGTATACTATATGCTCTCATTGGGTTTGAAAAAAGAACGACTCTGTTTTATCTAGAGATGACAAAGCATAAAAGTAGCTCTGTTGGGTTTGATTTCCGAGCTGTGAAATGGATCTAAGCCCACCAAATCTCTTCGATTCAGGTTTAATATTCTCCTTTAAACAAGTTCTTTATGGAACAGGAGTATTATGAAGTGGTCTCTGTTAGAACTGATGGCATTTCATTACACTTAAAAGGATTTTTCTAAGCAAGAAGTGGGCCTGGAACTAGGTCTAATGACATTACTTTGTTAATGTGGTACCTTTTTATAGCTTTCTTCAAACAGAGCAGAACAGCCCTTCAGGCTACTGTGCCTGTAAGAGAGATCCTGAAAGTATAACTTGCAGCACGGCTGGTGCAATGATGTCTTTCCAGGGGAGCCCAGAATTGAGGACTGTCCTGCCCTGTGCAGTGCAGGCTTTGCTGGGCTAATGCAGAAACCTTCCCAGTCTGTTTACGAGATGGTGTGGGGAAAGTTAATTAACACATAGCTGACTTTCTAGTCTCTGTTTTTTGTGCATCAAATAGAGGTTTGATTAGGGGTAACATTCTCATTGGATGTTTGGAGCCTGGAGGAGGAGAGGAGATGGGAAGGGTACCCTGGGTGCATTCAGTAAATGCTGGTGCCACTGGAGCTGGGATATTCCAAACAACTCCAAAGAATGGCATCAGCCTGAAATAGCTTAGGGTCCTCTGTCCCATGGTGTTTATTAGACATCCATCAGACTTGAATCTGAACTACTGAGAGTAGCTAAGATGACTTCACTTTGATCAGAGGACAAATCTGGCAAATTTCTGGTGATCTGGGGGTCACATCTAACCTAAGGTAATGTTATTCTTAGTTTTTGCTCTCTGATAGAAGGACTTTGAGTGGTAATCTCATTTATATCTATCCAAATAACAGTTTACAGAGAATTGAGGTTTAAGTGGTCCTTTCTAACTAGAGATAGCAGCAACCTGTCTGGGATCATGACCTGCTTGCTCAGTTTATATTTTAGAAAACATTTGGCAGCCTGGGAGTTTGAATCAAGAAATAAGTTCTGCAGTGATGGTCTGTCTGTCCTTGTCCCTCTGGCACAGATTAAGGACTCAGAAATAAAAGCAGTGATCTTACTTAGGTGGTGCTCTGGAGTAAGGAGTAACTAATGGAACTGCTGCTTTATTAAAGAGAAACACCTCAGTGGTTTTTTATTTCAGCCATTCACAGCTTTAGCAAGACAAGCTTTTGATACTGAAACTTCATATACTTTGTCTCAGTAGCTTTTGTTTTTATGTGTGACAAAATGTAGGCTTTGAGCTGATAGAACACAAAATCTGAGTGCTTTAGTGCAGCTTCCTATGCCTGAATATAGCTTTGTTTTTAAAAAAACACGTTAGTATGCTAGTGCATACTTAGTGACACTAATTACTTAATTACTTAAAATATCAGTCTGTTGTAAGCAGTATTTCAGGTGTGTGATATTAGTACCAATTTCTGTATTGGTCCCAGGTGCTTAGCAGTCTACCCTGGTGCTCATGGTGTTGGGCTGGAGCCTAAATTTATAGTCTTTGGCTTTGATGCCTCAAAATGAGCATTGGAAAGAGATAGCCAGGCTTGGGATTGTTAAAAGTGACAGGATACCCCTTGGAGGCCATGCAGTGGAAGCACAGAGTAAGAAAAACCTTAAGGAAATACAAAGTGAAGGACAAAAACTGCTGCTGGCATCTCTCATTCTTCTCACCAATTAAGTCCCAACAATATATCCATGTTGTCATTAAATATGGGATTCCACAGTAAGATAGGAGTTGATGTTAGAGATACAGAAATAGAAACAGCACTAGGCTGGGGAGAAACAGAATTGAAAGGCTTTGGTATACCCAGAGAGGAAAAATATGTCTGTGTCTCTTTCTCTCTTTATATATATATATACAGTTCCATGAGAGGAATTGAATCATCTACTTTGTATAAATGGCAACTCCTGCAGTCACAGATCTTGGTAACAAGTCAGGGCCGAGGCATTTTTGATTACAGTAGCAATTGCAGACTGTGTATGGGAAGGGGAGAGGAGCAGTTGGCTGAAGACCTTTAGCTGTAACTGGTGGTACAGTTAAAGGCAAATACACTTAGATGCCTTCTCTTGTTTTCAGACAGTGGGTACAGTGCATACATGTTAATATCTGTTATGAACCAGCTGTACATGGATTACTGTTGTCAGGAGTTACTAGCTGAAATGTGTGTGTGGTTCTTAAAAGTGTAACTGGGAGGGAGGAAACCCTCATCTGTCCCAAATCAAATCTTCTGGCAAGTACCTCCTAGCTGTAGTGTGACTTGTTGAGCACCAATCTTGCTGTTGCCTTGTTCATAACCCTTATGGTGAGGCAGCTGCTCCATTCCTTTATTCAATTTAGTTGCCCATCTGTATGCATTCCCTAACTCCAGCGCATCCTCAGGGATGTGGAGAACAATTGCACACACCAGCAGGATGCAAATGTACTAAGGCTTTACACAATGGCAGAGCTGCTAAATACTCCTTCTTTACTCTTTCCCTGCTGCTCTATCCTCAGCACCAAAGCAGGCTTCCAGGCATGTTTGAGAAGCAATTTATTTCATAATTCTATTTGTTATCTGTGAGTGTTCTCCAAGGTCACAGGCTTTACCATTAAAACAAAGCAATTGATTTATAATCTCACAGATTGGGAATTAAGATAAGCAGTGGAGAAACCAGAACCCTTGAGGATGTGCTTACTTTCTAGAAGCTCTTAGTGATATTTCCATAAGATGTTGGTTGTCAACTTTGTGGGAGAAAGAAAACAGTGATTTGGGAATGAGAGATGTCTCTCTTCTATTTTCCCTAGAACAAAGCCATCAGATCCTTTCAATTTGATTTCTGTAACTAATTCTGTGGCATGTTTATAAAGCTCTTTCAAATACGCAGCAGTTCATATGTCCCCAAAAGATTCCTTAGAGAAATTTGGTTAGTCTTGGTTGGTCAGAAATGTGGAGTTTAAAAATAGGCTGAATAAAAGGAGCAATGGATAACTGTTTTTAACAAGTACATCTTTGAGGAGCAAGGACCACTGCTGGTCCAAAAGGTAATTTCACTGGCGGTTTTAATTACTTCCTATTATTCTATTGCATGTTGTTATTGTGCTATTGAGGAATTCACTTGGACTGTGGAAATGTGCCACCTGCAAAGCAGAATGTTGTCTTTCTGAGCTGGCTCTGTTGAGTCTTTTGACAAGACAAAACAAAACTTAAATTTTCTGGTGAATTTTCATATAGATAAGCTTGTATATAAGCAAGCGCTTACATTGAGACGAAGACTTCAAGCAGCAGGTGAAAGGAATACCCACGAGCCAGTTAAATGCAAATAAGGCTTGCATAATACTAAGTGTATTTAAAAGACTTGCAAGAAAAAGCATAAAAATAATGGTTGCTGTGCAGGTAGGCTGTTTGTCCTAATGCTGATTAGTCCAGGTGTAAGCAGAGCTTTGCAAATATTAGAAACAGTTTTATATGGTATATAATCCACTCGATTAGGTAGTTAGATTGTTCCTATTTTTATTTGTAAATCACTGATGAAAAGCTGACTGGCAGAAAGTGAGAACACTGGCTGTTCCAGGACTGAGAACAGGTGATGGGAGGCCAAGGTGCAGGTGCATGTTGGTCTGTACTGGTAGCAGTTTATTTCTGCATTCTTTTTCTCCCTGCGGTGTCTTTTCTGTTGTTTTTTGAAGGTCACAGGTCTGACAATTCCATTGCTTAAGGCTTTTTATTTTTTTAATGATGTGTTAACTTTTATGGGCATCTTTAAATACTAATTTGTTTTGTCTACAGCATGTCTCTATTAAAAAAAAAAAAATTTGAATTAATACTAGAGAAGCAAACCCAACACAAATGAGAGAGGTTCTATTCTGCTCTAATAACTTGGCTTTTTACCAGACATTGTAATGCATTATTTTTCTTTCTTCAGCAGAAGGCTGAGGGTTTAAATTGAATTCGAGTAGATGAATCACTGCCATCAGCTTAGTTGTGCTTTACCTGAATCCACAGGGCAGAGAACAGGAGAGGAGACAGCAGTTCAATTAAGATTGTGGTACAAGTAAATCCGTTGCATTGTTACAGAGGCTTTGATTATAAAATTCTTCCACAGAATAGGGTGAGCTGACAAAACAAGACAAGCCTGAATGGTGTTTTCATCCTGTGTGTATAAAAAGTGATTTAGACTCATGTAGATCTGGGGAGTGGGGAGAGCAGCCTGGCTACTTAGGTGACTTCTTTCCCTCTCCCATTTTATTCAAATAGATGCCAGCATGCTTGTTTAATTCCCCAGCCATAAGCATGTTCCTCCCTGCATTTTGGAGGCTCATGATTTTACAGCCTGCACCTGATTAGCTTCTCTAGCAACCAGTTGTAAATGGGGCCATCTTCTAGGAGAAGTTTGGCTGCCTGAGTTAAATGTCCAAGTTTCAAGCTGTTTCATTGAATTATTTTATAGCCATAGACTGCATATCAACAGTCTTTTCTCTCCATAGTTTAAAAATAACTTGATGATATCTCCTTTACACGGACTTGAAAATTCTGTTGGTGTTTAAATTTATCTTCCCTTGGAAACATTGCATTGCCTTCGACTTCTCAGCTCTGTTGAAGAGTGGAAAGCTCTTGCTGTTACAGCTATGGGGGCAGCCTGAAGAGCCCTTTCTCTTCTTTTAATTGGTTTAATGCCTTCTAATTTCAGAAAGGTACCTTAAATACCCTTGCTCTCAGGATTTTGGAAATTAGTGAAATTAGTGTAAACTCAGTTTTCCCTGCTGCCATTAAGAACTTCCTCCCTAGTTCATAAACACTCTGGGATTCTTAAGGGGGAGAAAAAAAAACAAGTGATAGAGACAGCAGGGATTGAAATTAATTAGCAAGTGGAAGAACTCAAAAGAGACCTCTCTAAACAGTAGACTGATTGCTTAGTCAGAAGACTTGGGGACAGCTGGTTACTGATCATAGAAACCTTGTGACTCAGGGCAGATGCTGCCCCCACCCTTTCTGAGGAGGTGTCTCATTGAGGCTGATGTCCTCAGAGGAGACTGGTGTATGTGTGCCTGCCCTGCCAGCAGTGCCATGGGCTGCAGGAAAACAGAAGCTCATGGGAAGTAGGATTACTTCCCCAGCTGCTGGATGTATAGCAGATTTCTCTCAAGCCCTTCCAAGCTGTGAAGGTAGGAATGACATTATTAGCTGTTTGTAACCTGTTGCCTGTCTTTCTCTTAGATGTATTTCACATACAACCTCAAGCTTTTCTCATTTGCAGCTTAACTTTGTTATAAGTTGACTGCATTTACTTCCAGCTTCATTGATATTTATTACAAACTTGCCCTGCGGGTCAAGGAAGAAGGTGCCTCTGTTTGCACAAGCAACCCTAAATGGAAGTCATAGTGTGAGTTGTTTTTACAGTACTGATGATCTGTTTTCAACCCCCTGTGGTTAGCCAGGGAATTTAGAAGGGTTTTTTTTTCAAAAATACTGCTTTGCTCTGCATTAGCACTTAAAAAGTTCCTGAAGCTGTTGCACACAGTAGGAGTCAATGGGCAGTCATGCCATAGAATGTTAAGCATGTTTCCAGGACAAACTGTTTGCTTTGACCTTTGGGTACCGTGTACTGTAGATGGTGTGGCTGAACTGAAAAACCTCCAGAGCATGTGAACAAATATCCTGGCTGTGGAGGGTGATTGTGCTACCACAAAAATGGAGATGTGTATGTTGGGGGGTGGATTAGAGAACAATGCTTAGAGCAAGAACTCCACAGTGTTGGGGTGTGTGCCATATCTGACCAAGGTGTTCTGAACTGAGTATTTGCAAACTGCAAATTGAGATTTTCAACTCTGCTGTACCAGGATGTTTAGGAGGTAAAATATCCTCTGGGTAAGTATGTGGGATGTTTTTATAGAGTTCTCAACCTATGTTTTTGTTTCTCAGTATTGAGTTCGACCGAGACTGTGACTACTTTGCCATCGCTGGAGTGACAAAGAAGATTAAAGTCTATGAGTATGGTACAGTCATTCAGGATGCAGTGGATATTCACTACCCTGAGAATGAAATGACCTGTAATTCCAAAATCAGGTAGGCATTGATTTGTATTTGAACTCAGAGTGCCTTTTCCATTTGATTGTTTATGTGTAGCAATTGTTCTGCTTTCTTTATGGGAATTGGAGAGGAAAGGAGGAATGCAGGTGCTGAGGGAGATTGGGTGGCACAGGCACTGTTACTTGTGTACACTGGGTTCATCCAAGGTTGGATAAACAAAGCCCACATATCTGGAGGAGAAAAGGCAATAGGGAAGTAAACTGCTGTTGTGTTTCTTGCAAATGCTGTTGGATACCTGCTCAATGTGGTGGATACATGTGTCAGGTAAAGTCATAGCTTGTCCAAGGTAGCCTCTTGTACTCAGTTCTTCATATGTTACTGATTCTTCATGCTCTCTTCAGTGACCAGATCCTTTCCATTCTTCTGTGAGGTTGCTAGTTGTCAGGAAATGTTCCTCACTGGCACCTTCTACCTAGGAGTTTTTGTCTGCCTGAAGTACTGCTCTGCTGGGCCTCATAATATAAAGCTCTTGAGAAAGGACCTTTCTTGATTTTTTTGCTTCTGTGCTATCATTACTGTAAACCCTTTTTTTTTATCCTTTTAGATGTATTAAACCAATGAAATACAGACCACCATGTTAGAACTTCAACTGAAAGAATCCAGCTAAATAACTTAAAAATCCTAATTCAAAAATTCTGTTAAAGCTCAGAAGTAAATAATACAGGCAGTCAAACCCATTCAGTATTATAATACAAGTCTCCAGCATCTCTGTTGAAATAATTTGTTTTTATTTGGTACTCTACATTTTAAAAGCAGTAAAGCGCCCACAAAAGTGCAAGTAATAAATTTATGTAACAGTCCAGCTTCCATGAAAACAAAATGTTGTCCAACAAAATGAAGAATGTTTGTGAGCCTATTTTAGAGCGTAGAAGTCATGCTTTGTTTTGTAGATGACACATCTCTAAAGATAGAGCAGTCATTCCTGTGTTGCTTGTGCTCATTATTCCCAGGAATTACATAACACTATTTTATGAAGGGAAAGATGTAAATGCAGCTGACCCTGGGACTAGATTTCACAATGGGTAAAAGCAGCCTGAGAGTGATTTGTATTGATATGCTGTACTGATTATGCAGCTTGTGTTTGGCTGGGCTGGTGAAATGTTCTGTATTTTTACCTGAGTCATAGCTGAGTTTGCACCATTCGTTTTCATTTTTGTGGAGAGAAGAGCAGAATAATAGGAGAACCATCTCACAGTCTATTAATACCTTTTGCCTTAATTAGAAGGGGAAAAGCAATGTGTGTTTGGTATTTCTTGAACGACTTAAAGCAAATTCCAAACTTGCTGTTTCAGTTTTGACAGGGGAGCTACCCTGACACTCCTGCCAGTCATTAGGAAAGTTGTTAATTCTCCCTTCTCCCACAGCTGCCAGTGAGGAGAGTCACATTAGTGCCTTCTGTGGTGTTACTCATGTCGGCTTTGTGCTCCAGCCAAGATGCTGCTTGCTTTCAAGATTTTTCTCATTCTCAAATGTCACACATTTATATATTTTATCTATATATGACAATGCTAAATGCACTGTCCTTCGACCCTCTGCCTCAGCAGAGGAGGACAGGGTCCTCTCTCATTTTCTTGCCCTAGTTTCTCTCATTCCTTTTAAAAAATAAATGGTGGGGGTTTTTTTCCCTCATCAGCCTCCTCCAATTATATCAGGCTTCCTTTGGCATGTAGGTGCTTTTGGCTTTGACAAATAAAGTTTGTCTGTCAGTCAAATGCATCCTTGCTATATCCATTAGCTGTGCTGCCAGTCACTGGTGCCGGGGTTTGCCAGTGCAGCGTCGAGCAGCATAATTGCTTGCTTTTCTGAAGTGGCATAGCTTGAGGGAGAAGTTAGAGATGAAGACTGCAATTTCATTATGGAATATTGCAGTGTGCTAAAAATGTGCCTATATTGTAATAGAAAAATCTAAATAAGTGGAGCCTGCTCTTTGTAAAAAGCCTCAGTTTAAAGCCATTGATCTTAATTTGGGTGAAAGTGCAGCTTCTCCAGGAGACTTTACTTGTGAGTGCCCCTTCTGATATCAAAGACAAACATATTTCTGCTCTAGCAAATGGGTGGTATTTCTCTTCCTGGCAGAGATGCAGGGGTCTGTGTGCAGATGGGATTTGGTGACATGTCTCTCTTGGTTAAATTGATCCTGGTTAACCTTGTTCACTGCAATGATGCCGGAACATAAATCATTAGCGATGATGTTGGTGACTCAGCTTTCAGAGGAGCAGAGGCTCTGATGGGCTTTTATAAAAGGAGACAGGTGACAGCATTTGTGAGGACTTGTGTCTGGCCAAGAGCAAGTCTGGCCCAGAGCAGCTGCGGGAAGGGAAGCCTGTGCCTGAGCTGGGGCTGGTGCCAGCCCCACCCCACTCTGCCGTGTGCCAGCTGGGTGCCTGCTGAAAGCTTGAGCTTCATGCCAGCAGTAATTGATTGTAGGCTTTCCTGGAGCAAAGCCCTGGTACCAGCTGTAGCTGAGTCTCTTCCTCTTTTCCAACCTCCTTTTTTACACCCACCTGCTTCTTAAATACATTCTTTTTTCATCATCTTCTAAGCCTTCTTATCCCTATTTTTAAGAACAAGGAGGAAGTCAGTGTATCGGGTTTCTGGTAAATGTGCATCGCATCCTCTGGGAACAACAGTGGCATAAGCTTCCAGGAAAAACACAAGATGACACATAAATCCTCATAAAAATCCCATTTACAGATTCATAGCTTCAGTACAAGAAACAAATCCTGGCATTGTGTAGTAGCTATAAACAACACCCTGTGAGCTAATTATGACTTGCTGTGTCCCTAGCTATGGCAGGCACTAATCTGCAGCTCCCCCCATGTAGGAGATGGGAAAGGACGAGGAGGAATGGCTAGCAGCAAGCCACAGCTCTGCTCTGATTTATTCAAGAAGCAGATTTGTTGTTTTTCCATAGGTCACAGGGGGAGAAAAATAAGGAGATCTAGCATTCAGGTAAAAAATTGGCTTTAGGCCTCGTTAATCTACAGCAGGTGATGTGTGAGTGTGGTTAGGTAAACATGCTTTTGAAATCCATGTTTAGTATTCTGCATGCTCACCACTGTGTGTTTGCAGCATCTGTACTTTAGTGATAGATGTTACCACAAACCTCCAAAATCAGCTGCATCTGTTTAGTCAATTGCAGTATAAGCAAAGCATCAGTATTCTTTCTTTTTTAGGAGGCTTCTAATATTTTACAGTTTTCATTTTTCGGTGTCAATAAATCAAATATGTGATTGCTATATCCTAATAGCGCTTCATGGGTGTATTGCTGTCAGCTTTGAAAATGGCAGCCCCTTCTTGCTATTAAGTTTAAATTAAGCAAAAACTTGTCATATGGTCTTTTTCATTGTAGACTTTGCAATTTGGAATGGTATGAGCTGGTTGTGTTGGATGCCTGTATTTCCAATGCAGAAGATGTTTGACACTAAACAGGTTATAAGGAAATACGCCTTCAACTTGCATTAATTCAAATTTTTAGAATCACTGATTCACTTTGCAAAAAGATGAAATTTTTCTCCAGAAGTATTTGTCTTTAACCATACTAGAGGTTTTCTTTGAATTAATTAGGAGAAAAGGGGTTTATTTTGAAACATTCATCACAGTAATGTAATTCCATATGTCTCTGAAGTATTTGTTTCGTGTTGTTATTCATGTGGATGTTCTTTGCAGTAATAGATCATGCTCTTAAAAACATTTCAGTCCTAAAACTACCGGTCATAAGTTGGCTCGTGGTGACAGACTAGGTCTGAAGCACTTGGTGCTTAGAAACAGATCAGATCACAGGAGTTTGTGCCTTATTAAAAGCTTTAACTTTATTTAACTCTCAGTGCCAGAGGAGTGGTTGACACTGGGTAGCTTGAGCCTGGATTGAGACATATCAGCCATAAAAATACTGTCTCATGAAAGAAAGATCAGCATAACTAACAACGCTAACTGAGCTGGCCCACTTGTGTCTCTGAATAAGATGAAGGATGCACATGAATCTTTACAGGTTCAGGATTTCTGTGAGGCTGGATCAGATGCTGAGGTTAGGAGGGTTTTTTGGAGGCTGGTGATTAGCTTTCAACTACAGTTTCTCCAGCTTAATCCCCTAGGAAGGAAAGCTATCACAACTTCTGATAAGATAAATCTCTGGGATGTAACTATCACTCTCTCTCTCTCTGGATTAAAGAACAAAGCAAAAACTGAAAAAAAAAAATACAGCTACTATGCTTAAAATAAAAGATGGCATCACACAACGCCTTTTAGTCCAGTGAATTATACATTCTCTCAGCCCTCAGTTATTTTTATATCATATCTCAGAGCCTTCATACTTCAGTTTCTCCTGGATGTGGCTGCAGACCATCTAAAGGTTGTCTACAAAAGGTTATTTTTATGAATTTCTGGGGGTTCAATAGTTAATCTGAGGACTATGTAAGCTGCATTTTTGGTTCATGTCACCTTTGACTTTCCTTTGCCCTTCTCCAGCTTGCTCCCCCATGCCTTTTTTGAGTTTGTTACTCAATTCATTACCCATGATAACATCTCAAGGGAACCTAAAAAAAATAGATGTCTTTAAAGCTTCAGCAAAATTGCCTGTGTTGGGCATGGAAGAAAGAGGAACGTGGCAGTGAGTTCTCAGCCCTCTGCAGGTCCCCTGAAAGCCATGTGGAAGAGAAACATCCCAGATCCAGGACAGCCTTCTTCCTGGTGTGGATTGTCACAGATGCCAGAGGATACAACCAAAGGAGTTTTTACAGAGTGACTTTTCAGAGGTGCAGACAGTGACAAGACAAGGGGAAATGGTTTTAAGCTGAAAGAGGAGAGATTTAGGTTATTGTTAAGAAGCTGTCTGCTCAGAGTGTAGTTCAACTCAGGTTGTCAGAGAAGTTGTGGCTGCCCCATCCCTGGAAGTGTCCAAAGCCAGGTTGGACAGGGCTTGGAGCAACCTGGGATGGTGGAAGGAGTCCCTGCCCATGGCAGGGGAATGGTACCAGGGGATATTTAAGGTTTCTTCCACCCCAAACCATTCTGTGATTTCTATGAAAGGACAGTCCTTGGTAAAAAACTACCTGATATTTAAGATTTCTTCCACCCCAAACCATTCTGTGATTTCTATGAAAGAACAGCCCTTGGTAAAAAACTACCTGCAAAGGGAGCTTCCCTCCACCTGATCTAACTCTAATTTGCACTCTATGAAGATTACTTTGGAGAATTTAAGTTTGCAACACCTGAGTTTCTTTCTATGTTATGGGAAAAGCTCTAGTTTCAGACTTCTTGTAAAGAGAGTTGGGTGGGGATGAGGACAGAATTAAGGCAGAGAGCTGGAACAGACTTGATTTGTCTTACTATGATCTTTTAATCTTATTACTTAAAAATTAAAGATTTATGGTGTATGTGACTTAAAGGGTGTTAATTGAAATACTTAGTGGCCGCAAATTCCTAACCATTTTTCACCTGTCACTTTGTTTTCCCCTCTGAGTCTATCTATAAATGCTTTCCAAATGAATGTTAACCCCTTGTTTAACACCATGAGGCTACAGCGGGATCTTTGCTGTGCCAGATCTAATGAACATGCTTTTGGGCACAGAAACCATGTTTTTCTCCATCTGTACCATCAGTGAAGTATTTTAAGTTGTGCTTAAATCACACAAGGTGTGCTTATGTGATCATCCTCTTCACACTTCAGCTGGAACATTCATCCTCTAACCACCCAGTGTCACCAGTACATCAGCCTTCCTCTAGGACCCTTTTCACTTGCTGGTGTTGTCCATTGTCCTCTCAAAGCCATCCAGATAGGAGACTGCCGTCTAAGATACGGCTCTGGGTTGTATTCTTTCTTCTTGTACATCATGGCTTCCCTTACAGATTGTCTCCTTTCTTCCTTAAGTTCCTTGAAGCCCGGACTTGAGAGGAGATAATCTGGTTGGGAGAGCAGGTTTAAAGTGATCAAGGTCTCCTGTGGTGTGGTATCTGCCTCCCTGGAGGAGGATATTGGCTGGAGACTGCTGCCAGCCCACAGCTCAGTGTGGTGGAGCTCTAGGCCTCTGAACTGCATTTACTTCCATCAGGGACTGCTTCACCTGGAAACATGGCTCCCAATGTCAGATGTGGTTATCTCTGGGCTGCTGCAACCTTCACCTCATGGTCCTGGTGGGCAGTGCCTGCCAGCTTCATTTGGAACTCAGGGAGTCACTTAAGCTTCTTGGAATAAGGCTTCTAGTAAATCATAGGCTGTCAAGACCTGTTTTTCTATGTGGGTACCTAATGGAAGTAGAACTGAAATAACGATGGCTCCTTGATGGTGTGTTTGTGGACAGCTCTCATTCCTACAAGGTTTAGGGATACTTAACATTTCCTCATTAATTACATATCATGGCAGAGGTAAAGCCAGGGAAATCATTGCGTGAGCTGTATCACTGCAACCATCATTGTAGCAGCTGGTGGTTAAAAACGGTGACTTATATTGGGTAAATAAAATTTTAAGTTTCTGAATGTAAAGTTTAAAAACCAAGGAATGCTTTTAAGTTTCAGCGTAGTCAGGAGCAGAATGCCAATGCTGCTTACTGTTACTTAACTAATGGAGAAATAAATGTTTAACTACCATGAGAAAGGAAAAGGATTTTTCCTCTTCTGTATGTAAATTATTAAGCAAAACAGGATGCACGTGTATAGTGGAACCAAGAATTTAGCAAGGTATAGTACTCCTAAATCAATATCCATATATCTACATCTTATTTCAATGTGTAGCTGCCCTGATCAAAGCTGTACTAAGAAGTTACAGAATTGTGGACTACTGTTTATATTGTTGGTTAAAACTTGGCCCCAAGGCTGCTATGATCTAGCTGTCTGTGTCGGAGCTGCTCGAGAACTTGCATGAATGGGATCTGCCAGTTCAGCTTCTGCTGCGTACGTCACAGTTGATACCTACTGGCGTGCTGCTTTGCCAGATGGTCCAAAAATTGGTGAACAAGTATTACAAATTTTCTTACCTCTGTCCCATTTTTTGCAAGTCAGAGTGGAGGCATAGTGCCAGAATGCTATGAGTGTGACTTGGCAGTGTTGCTGCTCTTTGTTTTCTCTGCTGATCGTTAGAGTTTGCCAGTGGAATCATCATTTAGTTTTTCACAGCCCCTCAATTCAGCTTGAAATAAGACCCTGTGTGATAAATTTTCCAGTTCTTGATCAGAAACATTTTCTAAAATATTCATAGCAAACAAACTGCTGTTTCCTCCTGAATATGGAGCTATTTTTAGCATTTACAGAAAGCTGGAAGTAGTTTCTCAGAAGTTGAACTTGATGTGCACATAGGTACATATAGAGAATATTAGATGTGTGCTGCAGGAGAGGTTGATTTACTGTCCATGCATCTATGCCTTTTTCATATACAACTACTCTTAGTTAAGTAGTTATCTTTATGGTATAATAATAATTTGTTTATTGTAATAATAACAGTAGCGTCTATTGCTAAGAGGTCAAGGAGTCAAATCTTGAGCTCTCTGAGAATTTGTGTGGTATTCAAATAGCAAAAAAATCAGTGTTTGAAATAATTGCCTTTTTAAAAAACTCTAGACGCTAGCACTTCATATCAAGGGGCAAATGCTGCTTCAGCAAATAAAGTTTTGCTTTTAGTTAGTGGAATAAGGTTTGTTCTATTTCTGATGGGTTTTGTGGGGTTTTTTTCTTCCAAAGTTGAATGTTTCAGTGGGGTGGTTTGATCAAGGTGCTGTGCGCTTTGCAAAGATACTCATTGCCTAATGTATTGCAAGAGTGTTTTTTGTGTTGTACATTATGATTTTCTGTAAGACTGACCATGGCTTGCTCTTTTTAAGCTGTATCAGCTGGAGTAGTTACCACAAGAACCTGCTAGCCAGCAGTGACTATGAAGGCACAGTCATCCTTTGGGATGGATTCACAGGACAGAGATCCAAGGTCTACCAGGTAACAGACAACTGGCAAGGAACATTGCCTGTTGCATGCACTGTGCTGGGAGAGCAGCACTGAGTCTGAGGTGCTGCTCCTAAGTCCAGCAAAAGGCTTTTCTGTTCCACAGGGTGAAATGGATATTCCTCCTGTTTGGTAAATGCATCTCATCTGCACAGCTTTATTGAGCTGAAGTCCTCCAAGGGAGGCAGCTCTGTCTTCCTGTCACAGTTGTGAGGCAGTTGATATTTTCTTGCTGCTGCTTTTGGGCAGGGATTGTGCACAGGGAGAAATCAGTTCCTGGAAGCTGTCTCACCTTCATTTAGAAGCCTCTGTCTCTCCATACCTGTTCCACTTTGGTCTTTGTCAAAAGCCTTTTGTAAAACTCTGCAGTGATTGCCAGCACAGGTGCTCGAGAAGCAGAAGTGCAAAATGCAGCCTTGGAGTGGTGAGGCTGGGAGAAGGGAGCACAAGGCAGAACAAGGCAGTTCCTTCTCCACACAGCACACTCTGCTCAGCAGTGAGACCTGCATCAGGAGAAGTTTCTGGCATTTTGTTTCTTTGTGAAACTCAAACATTGTGTTTCTATCTTGTGATAGCAGGCCCCCAGCCAGGTAATAGTTAGTGCTGACTCTATGATCTAGAAGGCATGAAAGATACTTTATTATTAGAAAGCAATACAGAAATAATGGTGAATTTAAGACCTGATTGGTCTCAAAGTGAAAACTTTTCACGTTATTGGTGAACTATTAATAGTACACTCTAGAGAACTATATCCATAATCAATGATTACAGAAAGAGAGATAATAATTGTTTGAATTCTTCCCTCTAAGTTTTCTACAGCTTCTACACAGCTTCCTAGGATTTTTCTGCAAAGTTTGTGCCTGCTCTCTGTGGTCAGAGAGCTGCTGCCACACTATCTTATGGCTTCTGAGGAGCTCGTCCTCAGAACAAGGAGGTTGGAAGGAGGGCTGTTGTGTTTGGGAAGAGGCTGGAAGTGCTGCAGGCTGTTGTGTAGGTAGCATAGTCCATTGAAACTGGTCAGTGATAATAAATGGACTACAGACTCCTTGACAGGTCAACATAAGTTTTAGTTCCTGTTTAGGCCGCTGTTTACCTTCTCATTGTTTTTTAGTCATTTTATAATGCTTGTTTTCACTACTCCTTTTGCATATCTCAATTAAAGAGAAATTATACTAGACAGGATAAATCTAGTCTGTTTTCCTCTCAAATACATTTTGCAATTCTTTATGAGGCTGAATAATGAACCTAGAGACGACCAGCTGTTGCTTATGTTAAAACAAACTCACTTTGTTTCCGATCAGATTACTTGAATTTTTTATTTGGATTTGCATAGAGGCATTGACATCTGCTTTGCATGTACTGAAACCCTTTAGTGACTTCGTCCTTGTGAGCTTTTTGTCTTGTAAGCTGGTGTGAAGGCTTTACACAAAGGGTTTGACTGAATTTTAGATTTTATTCAACATAATGTTCTGCTTTCATGTGGGATGGATAGCATAGCAATTACAGCTCTTCTGTGTTTTGAGGAAAGAGTGTGCAGTCTTTTAATAATATTTATTTGAGTGGTAAAACAGAGGATTAGACACCAGGAGATTTACTTAATACCTCAACAGGAAGGTGAGGATTTCCTGGACTTGCAGAGAGGAGGTGTCTGAAATGAGTATCTTGTCAGTATTGGGAGATCCTTAAAAATTGCTTATTAATATTGAAAGATACAACTACAATCTAGGATAAGCAGCAGCTCATGGTGGAACCACAGCCAGTCAAATAATGCTGTAAAACCAGGTTTTTAATGTTTATATCTTGAAACTTTTTTCCTTTCCAACTAAAAATCAAATCAGTTGTAATTTTTAAAAAAGCCATTCTAGTGTTTTTGTTTTCCTGTCATGTCTAGCATATTGATAGATTGGTCTGATTAGGAGAAAATATATTTTCTGAAAAACTGCTAAACATAGTAAGCTTCTCTCTCAAGATCCCTGCTGACAACTCATACCAAATGTGTGTTTTCCTTTGCTGTTTTATCATATTACAGCTCACTGCCTTGCAATATTGTTCTTGTTTCTCTCAACAGGAGCATGAGAAAAGGTGCTGGAGTGTTGACTTTAACTTGATGGACCCTAAGCTATTGGCCTCAGGCTCTGATGATGCCAAAGGTACTATTTTATTTCAGTCTCTGTGCAGAAGGCTCTGTGTATTCCATTGGAAGAAGAAAAATGTGCTATTTCAAGTAGCTGATTCCTCAGCTGCCTTCAGTATTGTAATTGCTGTAGTAATGTGGCAAGATATTACTGAACTGTTTGGATCTTAGAGAAGGAGAGGCTTTGTTTAGATTAACATCTCTTGCTTCACATTTTTTTTGTGTAATGTACTCTCAGCTAACATTCTCCTAAACTCCAAACAAACCAAAATGTGGTTTAACATTAGTTAAACTTGTTGAGTTAAAGCCTCAGGGCCTTTCAAAAGAACAGCATGTATTTATATTTCAAAAATGAGGCTGTCAGTAAAACAGCAGCAGTTAAAAAAGCCTGCTGCTCTTTTACCTGTAGATCTGCATGTTAAAGACTGTATTTCTTGGAGCTTTAAGGAGTTGGATGGTGGATTGAGTAGGAGTGCTGGAAGCAGCTCTCAACCTTCCACACTCCAGGGTCCATTTGACAAAGTACTTTTGGAGAACCCTTAGGCCAAGCCCTTTATCACCTGGAGGTAAAAAAATGTTCCTCTTCTGAGAAGATATGGGAAGCTCCTAAAGAAGAGGATAGCACTGAAGGGTGTGTAGTATTCTTCCTCCCTAATGAATGAGAGTTTTATCTGTAATGTTTACAGTATTAAATCAGAGTTATTTAACAGCAAGAGCTTAAGTTCCTTTCCTAAGCAGTGGGGATCACTTCTCCCAGATGGGCTGATAGAGCTCTGGACAGAGCTCTTCATGATTTGCTTTGAAATGATAAATTAATTTTTCATAAGTGCTAAACTTTGTAAGCTGCTCCCCCCTTCCAAAAAGCTTTTAAATGCTGTTCCAAAAGAAATTAATGTTCCTCAATTACACTTGGCAATAATGGAATCATAGAATGGTTTGGGGTGGAAGGGACCTTAAAGCTTGGTTTTTTTCCAGCTCCTGCCATGGGCAGGGACACCTTCCACTATCCCAGGCTGCTCCAAGCCCTGTCCAGCCTGGCCTTGGACACTTCCAGGGATGAGGCAGCCACAGCTTCTCTGAGCAATCTGTGCCAGGGCCTCACCACCCTCACATGGAAGAATTTCTTCCCAATATCCCATCTCACTCTGCCTTCTGGCAATATGAAGCCACTCACTTTGTCCTGACAGTACAGTTCCCAAAGCTAGTAATTCCATTTATAAAATTTTAATGACTATTTTATTTTTAAGGTGAGTTTAAAATGTTTTCAGTACACTTCCTCTTCCTTTTCTAATGGAAGACAGGTGTGTTTTCTGTGTGCTTAAATGCAGCTGGACTGAATATTCACCTTGTAGGTTAACAGCCTCTTCATCAGTGCTCCGCACTCTTGCTGTGCATATCAAAAGCTAATCTGCCAGGTAGATCTGCATTTATTAGCATGTTAACAAGGTGTCCAGTTTTGCAAAGCCCAGCTGCAGGCAGAGCTTTTGTCTTCAGTTTAACTGTTGACTTCTTTGTTAATTGTCTCTAAAAGTGTACTGTTTACTTAGAAATTATTGTAATAAAGCCTGCAGATCCACATAACCTGCATTTCAATTCACAAAGGTCTTTTGAAGGTGTATTGGGATTTTGGTGGATAAAACTGGTCTGGAACATTTTATCCTTTATTTTTACCACTACTTGCCTGTGATTTACATATATAAAGAGCCCTGTAGAGACAAATGGAGTCTCAGCACAGATTTCAGAAGTTTTTGAGGTACAGATCAATAGCAGCAAAATGTCCACATTAATGTTGTAGTGTCCATCTTCCATTTGGGTGATCACACTGGAAGGATTAAATGTGAGAGAACGGTAACACTCGTGACAAGTGTCTTAATTGCAACCTGCCTAACTTAAAATTTTGTCCTTCTGCTTATGTTTATGGTGGTTTGGTCAGGTTCTGGTCAGTTTTAATACACAATAATACATGTCTGGCCAGATAGTGTCTGGCAGGAAAGATATTTTATCTACTTTTCTTGTCCTCTTTGATTTCTCTGCTTCTTTGAGACCACACCGGGTGTGCAGGAGCTAATCTCATCGTTCTTCTCCACAAAGCACAAGTAGCACAAGTTTCTCTGTCAAGTGGTCAGTACAAGCCAGCAAAAAAAGGGACAGCTTTGCCAGTTTTCCTGCTTTCCTGTGTATCTGCCTGTCTCTCCTCAGTCTTTTCAAGTCAGAAGCTAATTCTGAAAGTATATGTGTGTTGGAGAAGGTGCTTATGAATGAAAAATCCTGTGCTTTTCAGCTCTCTCTGCCGGGGCTCAGGCACTGCAAAGGGGATGCTAACAGTGCTATTAGGCAGAAAATTATTCTCCTATAATTAGCAGCATCCTTGGGCCCCAGGTTCTTGCATTGTCCATTTTGTGAGATGAAAACAATCCAGAATATGCTTATCTGTGGAAGATCTTCCTACTTTCATAGCAGATAATGACAGCATAAAAGCATTATTGTACTTAAAATAACTAGTGTGTGTACAAACCCTTCACTTTCATCTACAGTTGTTATGCACTCTCTTTTTCAAGGGGCAAAGGTACTTGTGTATGTCTATAGGGACCCAAAGGTATACTCTAAATAGACAGCACTGAGCAAAATTGGTGTTTATTTGTTCTACAAGGAGCTTGGGGAGTAGGCATGGCCTTAATTTAAATTCTTTCATGCAGATAATAATGGCAGGAGCTGTGATACTCATGTAAGTAGGAAAGGGTGAATTTCTGCTCTTGGAATAGAAAAGATGAATTTTGTGAAGGCGAAATGATGCCATCAAAGTACCAGGACAGGGCTAGAGCTAATACACTTAGCTAATGACTTACAGCTGTCTGTTCTGCATTGGGGGTGGAGTTTTATGGCCATGGTAAAGTTAGCAGATGAAGAACAGTGGAATATTTGGTGGTGCTCTGTGGGTAGAATTTGTCTTCACTGGGATAGATGCATTTTTTGGGGTGATAAAATGTTTCTCAGGTCTGACTTTGTTTTTGAAGCTGTCTGAAACTGAAGAAGATAGAAGAAGCACTGATAAATTCAAATTAAGAAAGAGTCCTGGTTTTACATCTGTAGTTCCTTCATTATTCCTGCCTCAAAATTGAGAGCTAGGATAGAAGAGGAGCACCTGAGAGCTCTGAGTTTGTAGCAATAGTTACTTTTCATTGTCTCATGGCAAGGAGGAATGCAGGCATGTGTCTCATTACATCTAAGGAAAGTAATTTCCATGCTGCCTCAGTAAGTTAAACCCTGGTATTAGTCCTGCAGCTATTTTTTTTATAGTGCCCCTTAATTCAGCAAGGCAACACAGATATGCAAAGTTGGCTTCATTAGGAAAAAAAAAAAAAAAAAAAAAGCCCTTTACAGAGGGGAAATGGCTTGAGAACTGTAGCTCAGTCTGCTCCACCAACTTCCACAGGATTGTTTGGGACTCCATTGTCATTGATATTTCATTCCTTCAGCTTCTGTTGACTTGAGGTGTAGGTATTTATTGCTCTCAAAATATCTAGTTGAACCTTCGGTTTGGTCATTTTTCTGGTTAAAAATTCAGTAATTTCCTGCAGATTTGTGGGGTTGTTGAATTGATTTAGTGGAAGCGCCTTGAAGTCAAGATGATGTTGATATTTATAATTTTGGCAATAAAGTCTGTGCCTTATACAAGGAGTGCACTGCAGTCACTGCCTATTGACAGACATCAGTTTACACCACCTTCCTGACCCCTGCACAAGGCATTGGATCCAAAATTTTGCCTAGCAGGGCAATTCATCAGCTTTCTCCTTTCCTAGGGATTCTGCTAATCCCTGCAAATAAATTTTCTGGTAGCAAGATCCTGTTCCTGGCTTAGAACTTTTCTGGAGTAGCAGCAGATGAGCAGATAAGAATTCACAAGTGACAGGCTGGATGAAACATCCCTACTCTGTGTACCAATTGTGAACATCAACCTTCAGCTATTGTAGTACAGGCTTCTGTCTCTTTTAGTCAGTGTTTAGACACAGAACCGATGCATGGAAAATTAATTGATGAACTTACACATTTGGTGTGTAAAGCTCCAAATAAAAAAACATCTTGAAAAGACCTAAAGATTTTAAAATGAAAAAACTGTTCTGGAGGCATCTTTTTAATACTCTAGTGAGAGGTAGGTATTTGGCCAGATAAAGATGTCTCTCAGCAGCTGTTAAAAAAGGGAGAAAATATGCTTTGAGAACATGTGTTTCAGAAATAGTCAATCTCAGATGGTTGCTTGTCTCATCAACACAATTCTAGATGTTACCAAGACATCTGTGTTGGATAATTACTGCCTCGACCTCAGCAAAACTGATGAAAGCTACAGCAAATAAACTCTACCCTTATGAATTCTGCTTTATTAACCTGTCAGTTCTTTTTAAAAAATAATGGGCAGTTCTAGGTAAAACTTGACATGTTTCATTATGTGTTGTTATGTGTCCCATCTATCCTTTTTATGGTACTAAGATATAATTGGAGCCCGGCGTATCTCACAGCAGTTAGATCACAGAAATTGCAGGCTCTAATCTGTGCCTGTCAGTTGTAACGAATATTATGATAACTTTGAGCACATGGATTGTCTCTTCACCAGATTAAATGGCTCAGTTTATGACTGCAAGTTTGAATGAAAAAAGGAGCCAAGCTGAAACAGCCCTCAATTAGCTTTTGATACTGAGCTGGGACCAGATGGCCATTTGTTTGGGATGGGGGGGGGAGGGTCAAGGAGAGACTTGGCTGCTTTGGATGCAGCTTTGAGTACCTGGGTGGAAAGCTTCAAAGAAAGCCTGTGTTGTTTTAATACTAGATTTTAGCAGAGTATTGCTCTGAACTTGAGATCATGTACCACCCCACACTCCTCAAATTGAAGTGGTGTTGTCTGCTGACACTGTTCTCTCATAAACATGTTTTATTTGCTTCTTATCTCATCCATAAACTTGATGGCCTTTACTGCCACCAGAACTTAGACTACTCATCTCTTGGTGTCTGTTCATTTAAGCAAAATGTAAATATTTTCTTGTTCTGCAAAATTCTTTCCTGTTCCCCTCTGCCCCCAAGTGCAGAACATGGTGGAGAAGCTTTATCATCCTGTCTTGCCTGGGAGAAGAGAGCTTCTTAAGCCATGCTTGCAAAGCTTTTGTTTCATTTAAGAATGTAGACAGGTGTTTAGAGTGAGTATTATAGCTCTGATCAATGAGAATGCATTTATTTCTGAAAACCAACCTAAGGCTGGGTGCTGTTTGCATTGAATTTTACATAATGCTTCTGGTCAAATAGAGTATGCCACTGGGGTTTGTATTTATGCTGGTGTCTGTGTGTGCTGCTTTCTGATGGTTCCAGTCAGCTGCCAGATATCCACACAGTGCTGTATTTACAATGATTCCTTGGTGTGCTCTGGGCAGTGCTATTTCCTCCATCCTTGTATGGTCAGAAACAGCCCAGTCTTGCTGCTTTCATTGCTTGCCATACTATTGAAAAGAGCACTGGAACCAACCTGCCAGTATTCCTCCTTTTTCCTTCATCTTCTAAAACATCCTTGGATAATCCAGCTGGAAACCTTACTTCTCCCTGAAAGCCCCTGGGAAATGCTGTCCAAGAGGTGACAAAGAGGGCCCCTCAGAGGGTGGGGGACACACCATAGGACTGCTGAGCTCTCATGTATTGATCACAGTGGATTGCAAGGTTCCTGTTGTTTTGCCATTTTTGCTGATTTCACTTCCAAAGAGATCTCTCAGTAAGAATGGAGGATCTGTTGGCCACAGATCTGAAGAAGCCCATGCACCTCAAGGGGATCTCTTGAGGGGTTTTTAACCCTTCATGTAGCAACTGCATGTTTAACATTTGTTCCAGCTTGCTCTGCTTCCATCCTCAGATTGTGATACTCAAGTACAGCTTGATCCACTCATCAAGAAAAGAGGGAGGGGAGATACTTAAGTCTTTTCTGCTTTGTAGGTATTAATGGGGCTTGATGCCAATCTGCTGCTCCTTTATCTGGGCCAAAGGCAGTGCATTGTTTAGCTTTTAATAGCAAGATTAACTATTTGAGGAGCACCTGGCACTCTTCATCTTAAGGTTAAATGGTGCTTGAAGTGTTTCTGGCAGGTGGGGAAGGCTGTGTTTTGAAAAGCCCTGGTGTTTTTTGTTGGTCATTCTCTGAAGCACTCAAGTGCTTGGTGGAAGAGGCGCTTCTAGCACGTAGTTTAATCGTTGTTCACGTGGTACCATCACAGAACAGTAAAGTTCTTGTACTAGGGGATTATTGCATCATAGGAAGCCAGCATACTGATTTCTCTCCTGTCTGTGCCAGTTTCTCAAGAATAAAACAAGTTGTTTTCACTCACTGTGCATGCAATTAGGTATATTTATTCTGTGCAAAGCAATTTTGCTGTGGAGCATGGAGTTCTTGCATCCCAGCCCAGGGAGAAGGAACAAAAAAGGATGTAAGCCTTCCTGTCCTTGATTGTAAGAATCTGCACTGCAGTAACCTTAAGCACTGAGATTATAGCATGTGGTTAATCACCTGGTCTGATACTTACAATGTGGATTTGAGAATATTCTCAAATTTCCAACCACCAGTGACAATTGACCCTTTAGACTCACTAACATCTTAGCAACTGAGGCTTTCCAGAATCTTATTCATGAAATAACTAGATTTTAGGCCTTTCAGATGAAGTTCATGTTTTTGTTGTGTTTTGTTTATTCATGTCTCTCTTTCCCTTTCTCTAGTGAAACTGTGGTCTACCAACTTGGACAACTCAGTTGCAAGCATTGAGGCCAAGGCTAACGTGTGTTGTGTCAAATTCAGCCCATCTTCTAGGTATCACCTAGCTTTTGGCTGTGCAGGTAGGTAACAGGGATTTGGGACAAAGGGATATTGTTTCTTCCTTCCTTTATTCCTTATTCTCCTCGAAGATGTGAGGTTGGCTGCTGTGCCCAAGACTGAAGTGTCTTTGCAGTTAAAATGTCTCTGAGTAAAACTTTTCAAGTGCCACAATGATGTGTCAATGTCATGCCCCAGCCTGGTTTTTTAATTTGGGTGCCTTTATCAGAGATAAGGCAGGTAAAGAAATCACCCAGTGCATTTATTGGGATCTCTAAGGCAACCAGGCAGAGCTCAGCTGTGGAAGTCTCAATGTGTTAACATGATGAGAGCTGCTCTTTCTGATTTACAATATTGTTCTATAAATGCTACAAAGCCATACTGGGAATTTTAACTGGTTTTACCTGAAGCGTGCTGTAAAGCTGTGGCTGTGCATCTTCCTGTAGCTCCAACTACAATCCCTGTGGGTGGGCTCATGTCTTCTAGGATGGGCAAGGATGGGCTGTTAACATTTTTATTTTTTTGAAATAGTCAGTGGGGAAGGCACGAGGAGCCTTTTATTCACTTAGATTAAATGGTTCCTGGTGATAACACAGATCTGAGAGCAGAGCAGGTGTCGCTTTGGGAGGAAGCTGTCTTGTGCTATGCATACAGTAACTGAAACTCACAGGTGCCTATAAATGTTTAACTAACTCTGCATTTTCTTTCTCCTTGGGGAGTTTTAATGGACTTGTAACTAGTTGTTCTGACAACATTTGTTCTCTCTGGACTCTGGGAGATATATTGATCATTCTTGCAACCGCTGGTTTGCCATTTCATTCAGGTGTTCTCATTTCCAGGCTGGTTCTACTTTGGTTTTAACTCTTAGGAGGCAAAAAATAAACTTGCATTTTGAATCCAAAAATGGATTCAAGCTGGAGTGTAAAATATTGACTTGCTTGACAGGCACCTCTCTGAAGTTTAGTGAATTACATGTAAAAATAGTTGAACAATAATACCTACTAGCAGCATTTGAATGACAAGGGACTCTCGGGAAAGGCTCTAAGGAAAGATAAGCACTAGCTCCAAATGGATCAGCCACTGATTAAAATATATCTGTAAAAGCACCATGAAACAGAATTCTTCTGGATAAATCAATAACTGGGATTCTGTGCCACCTGAAAGGCAGAGGGGGGATAAGGCACAGATAAATCAAGGAAGGCTTTTGGAGCTGGAGGGCATGTGGGGTATGAGCAGGTGGGAGTGTCTCTGTCCCCACACCCAGGTGCAACAAACTGGGTTTGTCTTCAGCAAGTGTGTTGAGAAAGAAGCATTAGGAAGCCCTAAAAGTTTCATGGAGGTTTTAAAGGACTGCATGCATGTTTCTATGATTTAGGGGATGCTGAGGGGTAAAAGGGTATTTGTACTGAAAGAAGTGTTTACACCTGCTTGATGTTTGGTAATTAAATCTCTAAATAAAAATTAAAATGGATATTTGATTGGTATTATGATTGCTGAAACAATTACATGGGATAATTGAACTGATGAAAATTACTTTCCACAGTGGACTTCTAATTGATCTTTCAGCCATAAATACTTGTGGGGAAAATGGCATATTAAAAGAAATACTGGAATCTTGAAAGACATTATTTCTGAACTCCTAAAAAATAATAAGAGCAAAGAAATGAGTTAGTGTCTATTTTCATACCCCATATAGTAAAACAGTCATGTTTAACATGTTATGATGGAGACAAAGATTTTTCTTCTCTGTCAGCTTCAGCTAGTCTTGCTTTATAATGTCATTTAGTTTGTGGAAAAAGGAACATAACTGTTGAATAGCATGAGTTGTCACATCGTGTATAAAATGAATAAAGGAAGAGTCAAAGCTGACTTCCTTGAGTAGTACTAAAAAAAATAGCAAGGTACATGGTGCACTGACTTGACCACTCCTGTTTGCCCCCAGCAGAAATAAAAATGAGCAGTCCACAACAATCAACACTAATTCAGTGACCAGTGTAGTGGCCAATGGTAGAAAGCTGTCTTAGGCCCTGCATTGGCTTACTCACATGCTAAGAGGATTTTCACATTTTGAAAACTGCTTCAATTACTTTTTCAGTGATTTATTCAAGGATAGAAGAGCCAAGACATCTGAGCATTTCATACCCCACACAGTCTTGTATTTAAACAGAAGTGCTGTTTCTGTATATACTCTCACTTTATTTGTTGATTTGATGGAGCTTAATGCCATATATGTGTCTGTATTTTTGTCTGTATATATGTATATATCTGTAGTTTAAGACTTGATAAGGTAAGCAATTCATAAAATGGTTAGGGAGGAAGTATTGGTACTTAATATTTGAGCTATAAAAGGAAGAAGTAAATTGATGTACTATACTGTTAATTATATACACATTTCAGTTCCTTTTTTCTGTATGCAGAATAGCTGAAAGCCAGCATAACTTCTTTAAGCAATGTAATTTTGACTGAAGTAGAAATTTTTTCAGGGTTGACATTTTTATTTTCTTTAAAGGTTTTCTCTTAACCATTCATTAAGGTGGAGCATCTTTTCCTAATGTCCTGTTCTTCCACACCTTGCTTAAGAAAAGCTCTTCTCTGCCCTTGTCAAATACATCTTGACCACTTGCATCCATCTGTTCAGAATGCCTCCTTGAAGTGGGTTTTCCTAATGAGATGCTTCAGCTAGATCAGCATCTCTGTTCTGGTTCCTCCCTTGCCTTCACCACAGAAATGGAATGACCATCTTAAGGTCCTTTCCACCCTGTCCCCATTCTACATTACTTCTCACTTGTTAGTAATATTTTGGCTGTTGGTCTACACAGCCCACCATGCTGCATTGTGCAGGTGAAAGGTTGAGAGGTATCTTTCTGCCTTCTTCAATTTTAGAACTCTTTTACAGAAAAATTGTAAGAAAGGTACCAAAGTCACTTAGAGATCTACCAACACATGGCATGAATTACCTGAGCTGAGGCAGCACAGGGTTCTGACTTTGGTTCATTCTCTGTTGGGAATCTTGAACCAGAGATCTGGGTGTATAAAAGCATTTCCACCTGCACCCAGTTTACATGCTGCATTGCCAAATAAAAGGAGGGGACTGAAGGACTGTAGGGCTGGATTTGGGAATCAAAGTCAGGCAGTGAACCCTGTGGCACAGTGAGTGAAATGGGGGAGTTCTGTCACAGGATTTGCTGTGATGATTTGATTTAAACGTAGCCATCTTTAAAAGAGCTGTTAGACTGTATATCTCCATGAGGAACACTCTCCTCTAGTAGAGAGCACTGAGTTGGCTTCAGATGATGCAGGAAAACAAGCTTTAGATGCCACTATAAAAGCAAATCCCAGGATTAGAATCTAATGTCGATGATATATGAGTTTCTTTTCTGGACTCTTCACTCTGAAGCTTTTAAATGACCAAAAAAAAATTGTCTTGGGTAGCTTAAAACAGAACAAATGGGCCATAAACTAGAAATAGAACCTATAGAAGAGAGAAATGGATATTGGTTTGAGAAGTAATTCACTTAAAATCAGGCACTTCAGGTGAGAGGAAAGTTGGTTTGTCTAGCTGCAGCCTGATAAAATCTGTTGCAGTGGAGAGGGCACGTAAAGAAGAAAAGACCCCTTTTTTTCCTGTTACTTTAATAAAATATTCTATTTGCATGCTTACTGAGTTGAAACATTGTCCAGTATAAACTGTAATCACTGCCAAATACAAAATCAGGTCATTCTGTGGTCTTTTCCTATTTTTAAAAACAGATAGGATTTTATTCTGAAAGTAGCTATATAAATCATGGCTGAAGTTATTATTGTTCTGCCTCAGCAATAGCACTGATGTCCTTAACCCATATATTTTCTAGCAGTGCTGTTTCCCTGCTTTAAAAAGAAAACTAAAGGCTGAAAATGCATCATGCACTTCGCAGCTGGAATGTCCAAGTTGTGCAGTCTGGGTGAGATCAGACTGTCTGCTAACTCTAGTGAGCTCAGTGTAGCTATTCATAGTAGGAATGTTTTATTCCCAGCCTGCTGTAATAGTGTCAGCAGCTACCACTGAGTTTTTATTCCCCATATATTATGCAGAGATTTTGTAAGAATTCAGAGATCTGAAGTTTCTATGACATTAGGTGCATCATCTCCTCAAACACTGTGGTTTTTTCCCTGTAGGACCCACGAATCTAGCAGGTTGGATTGAGAGCTGAGAGAGGTTTCTCAGGGCTGCAGAGATGCAGGACAGAGACTGTCTCCTCTCCAGGATCTTCACAAAATAAGTGCAAACAGCAGAGAAATACATGTGGACCGTATAGAAGCAGAACAGCTGCAACATAGTCAGAACTTAAGGTTTTGCTGCATTAGTTTTAGCTTTGATCAGCCTCTAAAACAGCTTTGCTATGTTGTCACAAACTCTTGAATAGTGTGGGTTCAGATGAAATGACTATGGCAGGGAAAAAGTGGAGTGGTGCTGATTGATGCTGATCTTACTACTTAGAGCAACAGAGTTTGAGACTGCCTGTGTTGGAGATGCCATACTCCCTCCTAAACATCCCAGATTTTGCTTTTCCATCTCTTCCTTCACTCTACCAATTGCATGGCCAAAACTGAATTGCCTCTTTTCTGGATTATTCCCTGATCCTTTGAGCACCAGTGCCAGCCCCAGACAGGCTTTTGGCAGCCTGTATCATTGCTAGTGTTTACTAACAAGGGGCAAACCCTCAGTGAACATGAGGTCTGCTCTTAATGCTGAGGTTCTCCTCCCTTACCAGGTCTCTCTCCTCCTTATTCCCTTCTGCACTTTCTGCTTTTCCTTTAAAGGTGATTTTGCCCTTCCCTACCACGTTTTCCAGGCTGTTTAAAGATGTTTCCTGTGCACCATCTTTATCATTACACAATGGTCACAAAACTAATTTGATACTGTGGATCAGTAGCAGCATTATGAAGGACTCCTGTTGTTGTGTCAACAGCTTTGTTTTCATTTGCAGCTATTTCCCCAGCCCTTAAGGTCTCTGCATCACCCTGATGCACTTACAGTTTAGGGTCAAAAGTGGCTTTTTTTATCATCATCATTCCAATTTTCTAATATACCTGGTATCCAAGTGGGGCCACTTCGGAGACTATCCTGACCAGTGAAATATTGATTTTTCTGCTGCAGTAACTGGAGCAGTGATTTCTCTTTTCCAAACATCTCCCTGTAGAGTTAGCCTTGTACACTATCTCAGATCTGGGTGACTTACCTGGCTTGTCACTCAGCTCAGAAGAATGATAGGGTATTAATGACCAAGAAGGTAGCGTGCCTTTTTGGAAGAGAATTAATGTTTTCCAGCTGAGAGCAAGGTCTTACCTTAATAGATTCTCATGGCTGAGTAGTGTGTTCTGTTGAAAGCCTGCAGTGACTCAGAAAGGATCTATTTGTGTGAATATATGACATGTTTAGGGTGGAGTTAGGCAGGTTCCTTGGGCTTGAGCTATGAGATTATCTTCAGTGTATGAATTGAGCTCAGTGTTTAAAGGCACAGACAAAGCTTAGGCATTTCTTTCAAACCTGTGGAAAAACTTCACAGCACTGAGTGCTCAGAATTCAACCTTGATGAAAGCAGTGGCATGCAGCAGTTCAGGGCTTGCCCATTACTTGGGATAGTAAGTACCTGCAGTGTGTCTTTTCATTTTGTGGGTAGGTAATAATAAACCTTTCTCTAGTCCATGATCTCTGAGGCTGTTGGCAGGGGAAGTAGGGGACAAGGTCTGTGTTTTGGAAGTGCTCATTTGTCACCTTTAATTTAAACTCATTCCAGAATTCACTGCAAAGCCTTTGTTTGTTTTGCATTGGAAGGCATTTACAGCACTTCAGTCAGTTAAGGGTTGTTTGGAGGAATCTGTATTTTTGGTCAGTAAGGCTGTGATCATATTTCTGTGCCGAAGTACTGAGCTTAGTGGGATTTTTTAGGACACATCTTTGAAGGTTTGACTTACATGTTATCCCTCTTTGTGGACCATGGGATGTGAATGAAGGTGAGATATCAAACCAAGCCCTCTGCTGTCCTGGTGAAGGCAGCCTTTCTGGCTCTGGTAGGTAGATCACACTGTACCTCTGCTCGGGACTGACGGTGAGAAGAACTGCACCTATCCCATGTTATTTAAACTTAAGATCTTTGTTAAGCTGATTTTTCTGTTCCTGGACAGCAGAGATGCTGCCAGATCTGCCAGGTAGTGTCTTCCTGCCTTGCTGCCACTGCTTCCTAGGAAATCACAAAGGGACATGAAACCTCTCATCAGGGTGCAGGATGTGTCACATGTGCAATTTTCACATAAGTCTTAAGAGTTCAAGAGCTGATAGAACTTTTTCACTTACACAGAAAAAGCAGTATCTGACTTGTCTTGGATAAAGCAATTGCATTGAATAGTGACTAACAATATAGAGACCGACTGGGGAGTTTCCTAACTTTGTCCCAGAGGTCATCACACTTCAGTAGCAAGTGAATGAATAAAATGAACTTAAAAAGCTCCATTTGATTCTCTAGAGAAAAGGATAAATCTGTCATTGGCAGAAATGAGCATGCTAATTGTTTGTTTAAATATTCTTTTCCTGAACATTTTGTCTTACAGCTGGCACAGAAGTCATTTAGTCAATGTGACGAAATTTAAATTTAAATTGAAATGAGCCTTGGAATTCAGGAACAGATAGCCAGCTCCAACATTCATCTTTTTCTCTGAATGCCAAATTGCTCTTGCTGCTAGCTGTTGCTGTATCCCTTAAGAGTTTAATGCTTTCCAATCTCAGCAGTTTCCAAAGCTGCAGTTTTTCTGGTAGCTAGTTCAAAGGAATTGCTCTTTGGAATGACATCTTCTGTAATGGCTTCCAGTGTTTTCCCCTGTTCAGACTGCATAGATTAACTGTTTCAGCCTTTTATTTGGATACTGTGCTTCCATACTAACTGATGAAGATTGTCTCATTGTGCAGGAAAATCTGTAACTGGTGAGTGCAGTGTGGGCTCTCATCTCAAAGGCATCTTTTCATATTGTCTGAGCATCTAAAGATTGCATGAGTCTTTAAGAGTAGAGTTTTAAATGTTTGGGCAAGGTTTGTATCAGCCATTTAAATCTCAAGAAAATGACAAAAACTGAGACTGTAGATGCATGTGCAAAACCAGTTGCTCTTCACGTTACTTGTTTCATTGCCTATTTAGGGTATGTTGCTTCTTTTCTACCTTGGATACCTGTATATCAGCACATGCTTTCCTGTGCTTGTTTCCCTGTATACACAATCCACTATACCTTTGGTTTAAGCCTTATCTGAAGCTTGGATTTTAGCATTTGTAACACTTGTAATATCCTTCCTCTCTTCCAGTGCAGCCTGCTGTGAGGTCAGTTTAGATAATGAATCATATCAATATCTCCAGAAGCTAGTTAATATTTCCTCAGGCTAGTGAAGCAAAATGTGGTTCTGGACTAAAATCAGGTTTGAGTGTTAATTTAGCCAACTCAGGTTCTCAGGAGCCTGCACTTTGCTTTCCTTAGGGCTGCGTTGACTGCTCTGAAGCCTTTTTGGTTCTCTTTGTATGATGTCTGCTAATTCAACAGAAACCTGAAAGCTCTTGCTTTATAAGTGCACTCTTAAAATCCTAGGGAGGATGTTCCTTTTACATCCATCTTTTGTAATGCCTCAAGCCCTTGTCTACGTGATCTTGACCTCTTGGAGTTGTAGTTCCAGGGAATCTGACTGTGCTCCTCTTTCCCTGCATCACAGTTCTGTGACTTGTGCAGCTTTTATTCTTTCAAGAACCAGAGCTGACATGGATTTAGCATGAAGAAGAGTGTTTGTTGTATGCAGTATGTATCTTGAATTGAGAGAGAGGTGTTCAGCAAGTGACATGGTATTTTTAGCTTTGATAGATGTACCCAGCACTCCATGTACAAGTAAGCCTCCTGTTGCTCATGTGAGAAGTTTTATCTCTTCCAAGGTCTAGTCCATTTAAACAGCATGGATTGAAGCACCTTTTACCACAAAATGACTGTTCTTTACATACTCTAGGTGCCATAAAATTTATTTTGGACATCAGCACTAGTGCATGTAGAGTTATGCATGTTACACAGTCAGTGAGAAAAGCTGTGTGAGGAGCATAACTGAATGTTGCATCTGAACAGTGCATAATTATTTTTTCCTGTTTCAGATGTGAAGAATTAGTTCTTTGCAAAGCTGCAGGTTATTACTGCTGTTGTCTTCATTAGTTTTGTAGCATTAGTAAATCTTGCTTGTGTGTACTGAATATTTTGTTTCTCCAGCAATCTGATAGACAGCAACCCTTGAATTGCACAAAAACCATCTATCCCTTACTCCTGTGAGAAATTGCTATAGCTCTTTAAAGCCATAAAGGTCAAAGTTTCAAAAGAGTTCTAGAAAAATCTGTTTTGCTTCCCTCTCCCATCAGAGCCCTTTTGTCAGCAGATTAATATCTAATGTTTTATGTCTCCTCCTTCTCTCCTTAGTGTAAGACAAGTTATTTAGGGTGAAGGCTTTATGGGCTGCTGTATCAAAAGCTTTAGACAAGTCAGTAACAAAATGTCCCCAGTGTGCAAATACCATTATCCATAACCTGGCAAGTGTCATCTGTAACTTTGAGAAACAGGGAATCCATGGAATACAAAGGTTAAAAGCCCAGTTGGCAGTTCCCATCAATGCTGCTGTTCTCTTTATCTGTTCAGCAGAGGGAGATATAGATCTTTAGAGGAATGCTAGTGTTGATATATATTTTTTAAAAAGTAGTATAGTTGGTGTGAGTAAGAGATGCAAATCACTGGCTGAAGCAGTGTATAGTGTTTCCTGCAGGGCTCTGTCAAAATATTTCAAGTGCTGACCTGAAACCCTGTGCTGGCACACCCCTGAGCCTTTCTTTTGTAGAAGGAAAAGTAGAAGGGTCTTATTGTGCTGTTGGTTTTGCCAGAGATTAAACTGATAGACATTCAGTCTAACCTCAGCTCTTTATTTCAGTTTTCATGGAGTGGATCTTTCTCATGGTGCTCCTTTTATCATCCATTTTGCTAAACAGAACACTGTTGGTCATTTTCCTTCTTCTCAAAGCTGTGTTCTTTGTTTGTTTAAAATGAAAACCTGGGCTGGATTTGTGTTGAATTCCCTAAATATTATTTTTTTGCGGGTGGATTTCCATTGGATTCCTTAAATCTAATCTTTGGGGGCTGTTGCCCATCATCTGTATTGCAGTGTAGGAAAATGAGATTAAGTTGTTATCTCCAAATACCCATGTGCCTTCCTCTGCTTTAGAAACTTGCTTTCATCTCCTCACTAGCATCATGGCTCTGTGGCTTCCTCACTTTAAAGGTTTTAGTTGTTTGGGGTTTTTTTAAGATTTTTTTACCAGCAAAATGAATCATACTGACCTTGCTTAATCTTGTATAGTTTTTAGAGCACACAGGGGAGGCTTTCAGCTGCAGGAAAAATACATATTGAATGCTTTTCTCATGTTCAGTCCCTTTTTGGGTGGCCATTGAATGTTTGACACCTATGAAGATGGGGTGTGCAGGACCTCCCCAGGAGTCTGGTACCACTTGTCTAGACAGAACTCTGAGAGCAAATATAATTGAAGTAATGCATCCCAAATCATCTTGGACTCACACCTGAAATACAAAATAAGGGCATTGTTACAGTTTGCTGCTGTGGACCAGAGCATTACTTCTAAAAGAGATTGCTGAGATTTCCCCAGGGCTGCAGAAAATCGGTTATTCAGAGAAAAACTGTTCCTTCACTGCAAAGGAAACTCCAGATAAAAAGAAGAGGAAAAAACAAATGCTTCAAATGATTAATTTTGTCTTAATTATAGAAACAAAGCACTTGCAGTTTCTGCTGGAAGAAAAAATTATGAATACAAAGCCATATCCTGCAAACATTTTAATGTGCCTGTGATAATGGCTGTTGGGATACATTTTTCTTGCTTTATTGGGGCTTTTTTGGAAGGGAAGGTACAAACAGGAAAAATAAAAAATCCCAGTTAGCTTTACCTGTGCTGCAGTGTTCTGGGGGAAGGTTTTGGAGTGACATGGGTTGATTTCTGCTGTCTGCTCCTCATGTGATTTGTCATGCTGCAAGAGAGAAGCAGCACTTTGCATTCTTCAGCAAGGTGTTGCAGACAGTTTTGTTTGCAAAGGTTCTTTGCTTCAGGATGTATCAAACCCATATTTAATCCCTTGCCTTTACAGTAAGGGAAATGGTTTGTACATAGGGCACTGATGTCAGCTTACTGTTGTTGATATCTAATTCCTTCTTCAGAAAATTCTTGTGCTAATTTTTAGTGCAGGGCTTTCTTCCTGTGAATTCAAGTCCACTTTTTCCTATCCCTAATGCCTTGTCATCTCTTTTCATTTCCTGTAGCATGTATTTCTTTTATGTAGTGGAAACTATCACACTGTCTTCCCTCCCAGAAGTGGTTTGTGATAGGCCAAACCCTGTGCTCATCATATCCCATTCCAGTATTACTCTCTCAAGTGAAATAAATTTCTTTATAGTGTTTTGTTGGCTGGAAGGCTTCTTCACCATTCTTTGTCAAATGTCCAAATGCCACCCTGATTTCTGTTGCTGAAATAAAAATCCTTTTTTTTTCTCCTTGCTGTCTCTTCTGCCCTGGAAGAGATTTTTTTGGGGGAGGTGTCACTCCATGAAGTTTCACTTGTTGAATTGAATTATTCCCAAAGATGGAATGTTCAGCTGTTCTATGTCCCCAGTCTTCTCTCCAGAGCAAGACCCACATATGGATGTTCAAACTTCAGCCTGCCTTTCTGCTGTAGGGAAGATTAAATCTCCACCCCAAACTTTCTGAGTAAAGCCACCTCAGTCACATGAAGATCTGCAAGTACTGTTGTTTGGTATTACAGGCTTGGCAGCAGTTAAAATTGAGCTGTTCTTTTTCTTTTTCACTAGTAAGAAAAAAATGAATTAAAGGAGAGCTAAGGTTGTATAACCGTGCTTCATGCCACCCCCACTGTATGGGTGTAGATAGACAAAACCTGAAAGATCTGAGAAGCCAGAAACCTGTGCAGCAAAACACAGCCTAAACATGATTGCTGTAATGCTGAGAGTTGGGCTAATGCCTTGCCTTTCTTATGTCAATAGCAAATAGCTTAAGCAAGTTTGAATTAAATAAAAAAAATCTCCCTAATCCTTTGACATAAGAGCACTTTCAAGACAGCTGAGGGAAGCATTTATAGAATTGTCTTTGGAAATGCTTGGAGTGTGACTGAGTAGTACTCTTGAACATAATTATTTAACTTGGGAATTGAATCCAACTTTGCAGTTGTCCCATCCTTGACTGGGCAGTTGGACTGGCTGGATCTCAGAGGTCCCTTCCAACCTACAGTATTCCATGACTTTCAGGGCCCTTGAGCAAAAATGGATTTCTAACAGATATGGCATTCTATATGGAATTAAGCTTCATTTAAGCTTCCTCATAATTAAATTCTAAGTTGTCTTTCAACCAGCCTTTGATATCATTGCCTTGGCAGGGAGGCTCCATTTCCTGGTGCACAGGTATATAGATCCACTGGAGAAATTCCACTTTTTTTATTAATGGCTTTTCAGTAAGTCTGTAAGAAATTCCAGAGGAAATCTACAAAAACCATCTACCTAGCTCCAGAATTAAAGGAAATGTGTTTTCAAGCCTTTAATTTTCAGGGTTTGGGCTCTGATGGCAGCCTTTTCTCAGGTGTTGTTTACCTGGCCCTTGTTCAGGTTTCTCTAAGGACCAAGGTACTCTAATGTGCCATGTCATCCTCAGTCTACTGAGGATGGAAGTACAGCAATTTGAGTTTATTTTTAAATCAGGATGTTTTTCCTTTTTATCTCCTTCCTCTTTCTCCTCCCTAACAGAAGAAAGGTTTTTCCTGGTGAAAACTGAGGTTTCATGTGAGTCTCCTGATCCTGTTTCCATTTTTAGTCCAGCCAAAGACTTTACCTTTGTGGATTCAAGCTTCCTTTTTTATAGAAAGAAATCACACTGAGCTTGGCCAAAAAAGAGACTTTTGGTTAACCCATCTAAAGTTCTCTTGTTCTACCTCTTGTTTATCTCCATTCAGCAAATACTCATCATGGTGGCTCTTCCCCTCTTTCATGACACATCAGGTAGGGAAATAACAGTGGCTGCTCTTTCCTTTTACCCAGAGACACTCAAAGCAGGATTTCATTTGAACCACTGTACTCTGGACACTTGAAGGCATAAGGATGTGGTTACATTTTCCTGCTAAACAAGTTGCCTGGATACAATTCTCAGAGCCCTGAAAACTGAGTGATCTTGCTTACACTTGGTATACAGAGGAGAAATGAGTGAAAGGAAAGATCAATTTGTGTAGGTAGATGTTTAAATATATATAATTGGATTTCAGCTAACCCCTTCAGTGTTTGAGTGATAGAGCCTTCCTCCAGGATCTCTGAAATAATTGTTTTAGCCAATGGAAATAAAACTGGAATGAAATGTTACAAAGTCATGTATCTCCTCTTTCATTCTGTTGAAAAGCATTTTGTGGGTTTGTTTTATATCCTTTTATTTTGCTGTTCTTTTGGTTTCCCCAGCAGAATCTAATTGATGACAAGCAGAGGTATCTTGCACCAAATTTGCTCTGACTCAGTTTGTCTTGTTAAACAGGTCATTTAAATACACCCCCTCAGACTATAAATGTCTCTTATTGTTACTGCTGATGTACAGAGTTTCACTGGTGAAAACAAGCCAGCCTTGATCCAAGCTTGAAATTCATATGGAGAAAACAGACAAATGAAGAACATGGGGCAGTCATGAGCTGAGGACATGATTTAGTAGATGTAACAAATCAGACCATCATGGTCAGAGAAGCACTAGAGCACATTAAAGATTACACTCCAGCCTGAGCTTCTGTTTCAGTAAAAGATCTGTAGCATGAGATGTGCAGGACTGCAGGCTGTAGCCAGAGCATTAATGTATGAAATTATTTTGACCTTTAGGTTTGCTATTGAAGATGTATTTTATTTTTGAAAAGTCCAAAATGTGCCTTGATCATAGAATACTTCTACCAGACCACTTAACATCTGGCTGCCTACCTCACAGCTGTGCATTTCAATATGTGCATCTTCTTGTCTGTGGCATTTAACTGCTGTGAAACAAGGAGCATCATTATATTCTCAAGTCTGTGAGTGCTGAGAAATCCAAGTAATATAAAGACTTCTTTTTTTTTAATGGATCAATAATCTAAATATTGAACAGTTGAGAAATGTGCATTTTTAAATGACTGAAATAAGAAAAATGGGCATTGATTCTCCAGCAATTTAGTTTTCCAGAGGAGAGCCACAGAACCTTTGTATGCAGCTCTTGGGTCTTTGTAGTGGTTACATCCTTTGAATATAAAACTGTTGCATTGCAGGTAAATTTTTGTTTTGCTGTCCTTGGCTTGATATTCCTTCAAGTAAGTTGGTTCTTGGTTGAAAAAAGCCTGGGGGGGTCTTGTGAATTAACTGATGCTGATTAATGTTCGTTGTGAAAGTGGGTGAAACACATGACCTATAAGATGAATGTTACCTGGAGAGTGGGGTTGCTCTGCTCTCTGGTTTTTGTGTGTGCTGGTACTCAGTGAAAGATAGAATTGCTGCTGTGTGACACCCTGTCATAACCCTTGCTGCTCTTAGTGGTGCTGCTGTGCATCACTACACAGCAAGAGCTTTACAATAGGTGGTGTTGAACCTAAAGCCTGCTGGTAACAGCAGTTTTGTAAATTTTTTTAACAAGTCTAAATGTAAGGAAAATCATTTTTTGGAAAATCAGACTCTGTCCTTTTCTTTCTTTTGTTTAAACAACCAAAAACCCCAAATCAGTTCCATTTTTCTAAATAACTCAAGAGATTACCTACGATGCTGCTGGCTCCATTAGCAATTCCCAATTCTCTTATTTTAGAAGTTCTGAAACCTGATTTTCTATGACTATGAAACCACATCATCAGCTCATTTACTGCATCCCCACCCTTGCAACCAAGCTGAATCTGAGAATTGAGACTGAGGAGGTGCTGATCCCTTCACCTTGTTCAGCACAAGCACATCCTTCTCTTTCGCCCTTTTCCTGCCAGCCGGAGTTGTGTGAATTTATGAGCAGCTGAGCAGAGAGGGATGCCATCCTTTGCTGACACAGGTTGTATTTACTGATGAGGTGGCAAGATCTCAGGAGTTTGGAGAAGTCTGAATTCTTGATTAGTTGTCACTAGATGGCTCAAAGGTGAAAGCAGCAGTGTCTTAAAGGAAGCAAGCTGAGTGTAATGGAGAAGCACTATTTAAAAACTCAGGCGTGTGGTCAGAGACCTCTCAGCAGCAATGGCAGAGCTTAGCTGTCCTTTTTACCTCCTGGGATCACTTAAAAATACATGTATAAAAAATAAAATGACTTGCCAGCAAACATTTGAAAGGTATAGCAGCAGATTTCTGTCATGCTTAGCTTCTGCAGTGGCATTGAACTAGATGAGAATTGTTCTGGAGTGTTTAATTTGTTATGAAATATATAGATGTTCTTTCCCTTTATTTCATAAACATTTAAATTAAGCCTGAATGCAGAAGAAAAGGTGAAGCAGGGAGCTGTTGCTGCCCAAGGGCTGGGTGGGCAGAAGGCTTTAACTCTATAAATGTGATTTCTAAGATGAACTTGTCCTGAGTTTTCTAGTTGGGGTGGAAACTAGCTGAATTATGATGTTAATGTTCATTTTGAGGAGCAAACAAGAAGCAAATACCCCTGGTGTTGCTGGTTAGCAGTGGAGCATGCTTCATGGTCTGCCGGGGATGCCGAGAGCAGGAGCCAGAACTGGGATGCAGGATGAGCTGATAGATTCTTGTGGAGTTCAGGAAGTGTTTGATTCCCCTCGTTGCCCACTCCATTTCCCCCACCTTCAGCTGCCTTTTGGGAAAAACTAATTTTCTGAGCCTCCCAGAGCACCCTGCCACCTCACCTCTGACTTACTGGTGTGCCAGAGATGCTGCCCCTCCCAGACAATTTCAGCTCATGAAAGTCCACCAGGCAAGGCTTCTGCTGGGGTACCTGGGAGTTGTATTTTTCTCTTTTTGCTTCACTTTGGGGCTCTCTACTTTGTCAGCAGATGGCATTTTTATCATGTTTTTTGTGAAGTCCATATGGCCTACGAGAGTGTATCTCTTTAATTGTAAAGCATGACCACCTGTTCAGATTTTAATGAGTGCAGTGAGCATTCATCTTCATGTATCTACTTAAAAGTAGCTGCTTCAATTGAATTTTTAAAACACAAACAAAAAACTAATACTCATTTGGGCACCAACACTTTGTCTGCTGAAATAATCAATTAATAATTAAGTGGCTAATTTTGGAGCCCACTGGCCTTGCTGGTTCCCTCAGAGCCGTTGTGATGAGAGCAGACAGTGATTGATTGCCCTGCTGATGCCGAGAGGCACAGCCATGCTGGGGCCAGATGCTGCCAGGCTTTGAGCTGTTTACTGGGATGTTTGGAAGGTGAATGCAACTTCATGGTTCTCTTCTGCAAATAGACTTGTCTGCCCTGCTACAGCTCTCTCTTCTCTGCATTGCTCCAGCTGCTCACATGCAGCTGTAGCTGTGTATCCCTTTCCCTGCCACTTTCTTGAAGGATAAAATCTGGTGCTCGAAAAGGTGCCCTAATGATGGGCCAGTGTTGAAACTGTAAGCAAAAATAGACTTGAAAAGATTATCCACTAACTGATTCCTAATAAAAAACCCTGCTAGAATCATTCTGCTCATTAAAATCACAATTGCTAGTTAACTGTTTCACAGCTCCCACAGGTCTGCTGGATAGATGAAAAACTGTGGGGTTTCTTGTCTCCAGCTTTCAGGGAAGTAGAAGAGACCAAGATGCCCAGATCTTGTTAGAGTGTTAATGCTTAATTAAAAGTCCCTTAGAAAATTAACCCATTGTGCAATGTCTGTTGCAACATCATGTTGTTCTACTGCTAATTAAAATACCCAAATGGTAGGAGCACACTGGGATTTTGGTTGTTTGGAGGTTTAGTATTTCAGAGGTGAAAGACACAGGAGCTGTTTGAAAGAGTGCTTGGGGCACAGCATCTTCAGTGCTGATAGTAAGGGGTGCAATAGCTGCTGGGTTTCAACATAAAAGAGTAATTTGGCAGTGTAAGTGGTGGAGAAAACTTGGTGTGGCTGCTTGGAGCATCTGCTTTTACACCTTGAGGAGGAAGAGTGCCAGAATTCCTTACCCAGAGAGACCTCTGAGCTGGTTATCTGCAGAGAGTGAACTGCTGGAAGCAGTGAGAGAGGAAGGTGACTTGCCTGCCCAACTTATTTTATTGAAGGTGTTTTCTGACACAGTCCCCACCCTGTCCTGTCATGGCCACTAATTAGCTCTTTGATCTGGGGGAGGAGCTGCCCTTGCTGGCCTGATGGTGGTTGCAGTAGCTTGATTGGTGTCAACCTGGTTATCTCTCAAACCACACGGGATTTTGAGATAGCGAGTCTCTCAGTTGTACAGAGGACAACACCCGGCTTTGAAATGCTGTGCAAATGCAAAAATAGCTGTAGCTATTGGCATTTAAATTCATTTCTATGTAGTCTTTGTGATAAGCTTCTACCAGTGGGACATTATTTCACTGGGAGGAGGGTCAGAGCAGATTTCAGCTTATGTCTGGGTATCACAAGTTGCTTGGTCAGAGAGATGTCCAGCTTGGTTTCCATGTGTGAGGCCTTCCCTGGCCTTCCCTTCCTGTGCTTCCATAATAGCAAGGGATAATTAAAAGAAATTCAACATTAAAGGCTGAAAGTTGGGAAGGAAGAAGCTTATTAACCTTGTTGAGCTGGAAGGAGCACTGTAAGGGTGCTTGGGGCTTGGATCTCATGAGGTTTTTATCTTCTTGTTTTTCTGGTTTCTTGGGAATTGACATTTGGCTGTGTAGAAAAGCAAACTTATCACTAATTCTGCCATGATCCCTTTCATATGGTTGTGGCACTGGGGCACATCTGTGAATTAAATCTTAAAATGAACTGGAATTTAGTCTGCTCCCTCGTTAGCGGAAATACTAATTCTTTCTTGATTGGTAATAAAGTCAGAGGAGAGAAGAAAAAAAACAAAGGAAGGTTAGGAAGGTTATCCATCCAGAAGCAGGCATGACAAATTTAATCTTGTTTTTCCACAATCCAGTTTAAGTAGCAGACTGAGTTTTTACCCTTGAGTTCTTCAACAGTTTTCCAAGAGGGGGCAGCTGAAGAAGGAAAAGGAGGCTGGGAATTGGAAATGGCAATTGGAGTGGCTGGGCAGGGAGCTTGGAAGGCAGGCAGAAGAGGTGAGAGTCCTTTTAGCTGCTGCCTTGAACAGGGTCATGGGGTTTGCAGGAGGACTCATGTACAGGGACACACGTGCGAATGCCCCTTTTTCCTTTCCCGACCCTTTGAAAGAGAGCATGGACCCTTGTAGAACGAATTTTGGGGCTGTTTTAGGAACCCTCTTTTGCTGTAGTAGAGACTGTTTATCCTAGATGGGGCTTGAAGCGAGATGTGGAAACTGCAGGCAGGATTTTGTTGTGATTATTACGGGTCCTGTACATCCTTGCTAACTGATGAAATGTCTTGCCCCTTTTCTTCCCTGTGTGCAGATCACTGTGTTCACTACTACGACCTCCGCAACACTAAGCAGCCCATCATGGTGTTCAAAGGGCACCGCAAGGCAGTCTCCTATGCAAAATTTGTCAGTGGGGAAGAAATCGTCTCTGCGTAAGTGTTGCCTTTTATGTAGGCCAAAAATTGTGTAGCCCTCACTTCTCTGTGCTTTTCAGGGCTGCTGAGCAAGTTCACCTGTGTGGGTGGGTGGCTGCTCTCACTGGCTGTTGTGCTTTTGGGAGGCAGATTGTTGCTTTTCTACAAGTCAGAAATAGAAATTCATTTGCGGTGTCACTTGGCTGTGCTCTGTCTTGTCGAGCTAAAATGCTTAAGAGGAATATGAAGGCAACTAGATGTGGCTCCTGTGCCCAAGTGCTTACTTTGGGAAGCTGCAGGTGAGCTTTCCTCTCACTGTGTGCACTGAGGATGCCTCCTGACCAGAGCTCTGTGATGGAGAAAGCTGCTGGCAGAGCCCTGAGGATAATAATCTGCAGTAGAACACAACTGATGAGTGACAGAAGAGATCAAATAGTACTGCTGTGTATATGGTCTGAAGAGGAAACTTAGCCACAGCCTGAAAGCAGCTCAAGTAGGACTGACTGTTTGATCTGTTCCCTAGTAATTTATTATCTGCTCTATGAAGGCCCTTTTTGGGCTTATATTTGGGTAAGAAAGTGGACAAGGAGAAGGTGTGTTTCGTGACTCTAATAGCATGCAGCTTTTCAGCCAGGGTAGACCATAAGATCAGCTGTGGAGGCCCTGAGGAGCAATATTCTCCAGCTTCTGTTCAGTTACGTGGCCAGATGTGGCTGCCCCAAAGCCAGATGTGGCTGCCTCTCTTCAGGATAGGTTTTCAATTACATGGGAATGAATGTGTCAGGTCACCTAGGGAAAATTGGCAGTGGCTGGCTACAAGCCTCTTCAGTAAACCAGAGGTGAACCCCTCTTAGCTGATGGGGAGGGTGAGGGGCTGCAGGGGAATCTTGGATCAAAACACATTTATGTCTTAACACCTGAGGGCAGCAGGGATGGATCACAGGAGCAGATCTAGCTGCCTGGTGCTGAGCCAGTGGTTATCCAGCTTGGTTCTGTCCCCTGTTTTTACACAGTGAAACACAGCATTTTAAGGTGTTTTCAGGCTGCAAGGGAGTTACTCTGAGCTGAGCTGCATGATGGAGGATTCCCTGGTGACTTCTGGTACTGTTTATATTTAATCAGCTTCTCTCTTCTTACTTCTATTAACATTATAACTCTATAAGACTGCAAATTCATTTCTGGAACACAGAGAAAATTAAATTTAATGCTTTGAACCAAATCTCTGTTAGAGAAAGTGTTTAATAGAAACAGGAGGAGGCTGGGAATGTTTTACAGCCATAATCAAGTGGAGCATCATTTATGGGATGTTTTAGGACAGAATGGCCCTCTTCTGCTTGGACCAGCATTCTGAGAAAGCATTCCCAAAGTTCTGAGAGAAGTTATTGATAGAGCTGTTAGAGCTGTCAGACTTAGACAGGCAGCAGCAGGGTGAGGGGACTAACTGAAGGGTCCACCTACCTTCTTGTGTGTGAACAGGGAGAAATGTCACAGCAGATTATTTTTCCTGCCTTTCCTTTTGCAAACTGAGTAGAGGCAACAGCAGTGTAGTGATTCTCAAAAATCAAGCACTGATTTAAGAAAAAATTGTATGTATATTCAGATTTTTAAAATTTCTAGCTAAAGCTCTTTTATGGATTGCATTGATTTTCTTTGCCTTGTAGAGATAGGTTTTGACCTCAGGGGTGTTCAGAACTGCCTGGTATTTAGCACAACACATTGATTACAGTGCTGATTTACAGAGAGACAGATTTAACAGAGCAGCACATCCAAGATGTTTTTTGGAGAGGATATGAAACCAGAAGAGCAGTGTAACACCACCAGGATCAATAGGCTTTGTCTCTCCTTGCAGTTCAAGGGTGAATAGCTTTCTTCTTTCATAGCTTGCTTATCCTAAGCAATGTAAACATGGCTGGAGCTTGATGGGAATTCATAAACAATAAAAACTTTCCATTAGTAATAGACTTGAGTGTTTTTATTTTAATTAAGACCTAGTAGGTATGCCAGTAAAATACAGAGGTTAAGTGCCTGTGTATCTAAGGTCTAATTGATGGGAAGCTAAGAGCAGCAGCTGTCATAGGAATCTGACAGCTTGTGGACCAGGGATTAGTCTTTTGCTGGTTTTTCCTGCCTGCAGAAAAACTTAGTGTCCAGGCAACTCTGAAGCTTTTAAAAGCAGCATTTTAAAAATACACCTGTCCTAATAGCACAGAAAGCACCTACCTGTACTTGTGGGCCAAAAAACAAGCAGGAGTATACCTCTTTTTGCCTTCTGTGAACTGTTCCTCTCGATGTAAGGACAAGGGAAGGGAGAATGAGCAGCAGCAGTATAGGGCAGGGACAGATGTGGAACAAGCACCAGGCAGAGAAACTGAATGCTCTGTTTTGGGCCTCCCATCTTGACCTGGGGTTAGGAATGCACTCCTGCTTAAGTCACAGTGTTACAGATAAAATTCATACCTTCTTTCTGATCTGACCTCATACTAACTAATAATACTGACTAACAAATCTTGCTGCAGCTCCCTTATCACTTCTTTGTCATTCCAGCTGTCATTGAGGACTGAGATAAGCTTTTTTGCAGGATAGCACAAGGTGCATCTCTCCTCTTTTGTGCTATATTTTTAGGTAAATGAGACACTGGTGCAGAGCTAATGTCTTATGTCATTGGTAATATTTGATGGATGTTGTGTGGTTTGAGTTTTTTCCTTTCAGCTCTAAATATTCAGGGAGCAGCGAGGTTGGTGACATGACCTGTGTGGGGGAGCATGGCCTGCTTCTCCTCCCTCCCACCCAGGAGGCTGACAGATCCTGCTCCCAATCTCTTTCAAATCTGAGGATCATAACAGCACTATCCCTTTTTTTAAAATGGCTTCATGGGGCTTCGGTTCCACCGTATCACCATTTGTTCCCCAACTGTGTAATTCAGTGAGTGCCAGAATACCAGAGCCTGTGATTGCTAGGAAATAATGCCTGTGAAGTAAGAGGTTATCTTCATGTCTTTTCAGCTTTGGGGGAAGAAATTAATCCTTTATCTCCTGGGAATGCAGGATCTTCCTATTTGAGATCTGCCAGGCAGCAGATTAGTAACCCCAAAGGCAAAATGTTTTCTCACAATAAACAGAAAAACATTTTGAAGGCAGGTATATTTGCATTTCAGGAAACCATGGGAAACAACGATTTTGATTTAATCCAAACATATTTTGTATATTTTGAATAGTAATATTTAACTTTCCCTGACAAGGTGAAAAAGGTAGAACCTGGAGTACTGTACCCATGCAGTCTGATTACACATGAGAAAAACAGATTTAATTTTAACAGCAACTCTGATCCCCCAAAGGTTTTTCTGTGCTGCTGCTTGGTATTGGGCAGGAGGAGGAGAATGTGCTTCAGGGTACCTGGGGAGTGAGGAGACTGCTTCCTACCCGAGCCCTGGAAAGACATGAATGAGAGTCGCAGCTGGCACAGAGAAGGGAACAGATTTTATCCGTGCTGTAAAGGTTTAGAATATAAATAACTTGGGTGTGTCTTGGATCTGTGAGGATCTGGAGGAGGCAGTGATAGCCCAGAGGCCGTGCAGTTCAGTGGAGGGCTCTTCAATTGATAGGAGAAAGGAAGAGTAATACTTCAGGGAAGTTTTTATTCAAACATGCAATGTGTTTTGACAGGCTGAGCTGCATATGATTGAAAGTGGGATAAATCTCCTGTTATGCACTAAGGCTTCCTACATTTACATTGTCATTGGAGCGTTGAGGAGTAGGGTGGCCAGGGAGGAAGCAGTTCCTGCCATATGGCAGCAGGGTAAATTTAAGTATTGTTTTCAGGTCAACAGACAGTCAGCTGAAGCTGTGGAACGTGGGGAAGCCTCACTGCCTGCGCTCCTTCAAGGGTCACATCAACGAGAAGAACTTCGTAGGGCTCGCGTCCAACGGAGACTACATTGCCTGTGGTGAGCAGAGCAGCCACCCTGACGTGCTAACAGGGTTCCTCAGAGCTGGGACCTCGCCAGTTGCAAAGTGCACCACCATTTGTGCTATTTAGCTGGATGTGCTTTTTAATAGAAAATTTTTCTCAACTTCCACACTCCTTCCCCTCCCAGGGAATGACATTGGCAGTCCTGGCCTAAGGGGGTCTGTAGATGGTTTTCTTCTGTCGCAGATGAGTTGTTTGTGCATGATGATTCAGGCTTGCTGTCATCAAAATCAGCTACTAATGTCATTGCTGCTGATACAATTTATGTATTTCAAGATGAACAATTGGCACATCTTCATGCATCACCAGTAGCCTGGGCCACATGAGGCTCCAGTACTTGTCACTTAGTATGGCATTCTGCATGGTGAAGTGAATAGTGCCCACACTGCAAACAGCTGCTCAGAAGACTGAATCATTAGTTACCCCTTTTGGCTGTTCTGTCCTTTCACTGCTTAAGCCAGACTGTCGGAGCTCTGTAAATCCACAGCTCTTGCTGGGAAGGCAGTGACAGGCTGATAGCTGTGGGATCAGCAGGACAGCTGTGCCAGCACTGAAGGGAGGACCTTAGCTTGTGTGTTCCCTGATCACTGTGCAGCTTGCAAGGCAGAAATTGGGATGGATGTCTAAATGAAGCCTGTACAGTCTAGTCTCCCTTGCTTAAGCCTCCGCAGATCAAGTTGTCATACTTGATTATGGCAGGCAAAACTTTGATAGTACTACCTGCCTTTGAGCTGTGGCTATGAGCAGGCTGGATGTAGCGGTGATTCAGGTGGTAGTGCAGATGCTCTGCTCAAAATGCTTTGCCCTGAGGAAGTTGTGGAGGGTTCTTGGAATCCTGTGCATTTTGCAGGTGTGCTGCACACTGCAGTTGTCTTGTAGTAAAACCATGTCCTGTTATTAAGTGTGATGAAAGTTTGCTGTGGAGCACTTTCAGCTGCCAGGGCACCATGACCATGATGATAACTACAAGGAAATGTCTGGGCTTGTTTTAAGCAGTGAAAGAGCTAAGAACCCTTATTTCTGTTTATCCTTACAGAACCTGATCTTGTATATTTTTGTTTTTTGTTTCTAGGAAGTGAAAATAATTCCCTTTACTTATACTATAAGGGCCTCTCAAAGACACTGCTGACGTTCAAGTTTGATACAGTCAAAAGTGTCCTGGACAAGGACCGGAAAGAAGATGACACAAATGAATTTGTGAGCGCCGTGTGCTGGAGGGCACTTCCAGATGGGGTAAGCTTTTTGCTTGGGTGCAGAAGGAATGCCTCCTGCTTTCTCACAAAATAGCCTTGCTGAGCATTTGACTATGCTTGGTATTTTCCTATTAATGGGAAAAGGAAGGGTACTTGCAGGTCATTGTGAGAACCCTGATGATTTGCAGGGTAACTGAAATGCTGGGGGAGAAGAGACTGCTGTGATCTTAACTCTTCCACCTGGGTGTTTGAATTCCTCTGTATGGTATCTGAAATACCAAAAGCAGCATTGTATTTCTGGCACTTGATGGCTTTTGTGGGGGCATTAGTGGGGTTTTTAAGTCTTTAATGACAGTGCCTGCAGATACTCATTGTGAAGCCTTGTCTCAATGTTCTGTGTCTGTCTGAGTTTGCTCATTGGAACACAGCCTTTGTATTTAGATGAGTAGATACATAAAGGAGGTGAGTGCAGGCTGCAGTCACTTCAGTGACTGTTCAGTGGCACTGCATTCACATCCCTAGCACATGTACTAATGTGGCAGGCAGACCTGATGCAGCTTTTGTGGGTGTGGCTTTTCAGAATGGGGCTGCTCTCGAGAACAAAATGCTGCTTTTGAATTCAGGGTGCTCTTGAAAAGCTTGTATTAACAATATGGAGCAAGTACTCTTGTATGTACAAGGTTTGCTGATCAGATACTTGAAGGGGCCTTTTGGGAGGGGGAAAAAAGGATTTGATCTTAAATGCAGTCTTCCAAGTAGATGAAGTGAAATGTTGCGTAATAGCTGTCCTGAGATGTCATATTCACAAAGACAGTGTCTACCAATCTGCTTTCTGCATGTGTAGATACTACGCCAACAACCATGATTCAGTTGTCACCGACATAAACTCACTTCAGATGGACACTTCTGAGTCAAAATCAAAATAAACCCATGTCTGGAACTGCCCTTTGTGTTTAAAAGTAAGAAGTGGGCTGCTGTGGTTTGGACAGGGGGCATTAGAGACAGGGATGTAGGATCACCAGATTCTTTCTGGCTGGGGATTTCGTAGGGCTTGGTGTACACGTCTCAGGTGAAGAGTGGCTGTTGTAAGTTTGGTAATTGGTCTTTCTGCTGGATAGAAACAAGCTGTGGGAGCCTGTGTGTCCAGAAATGCCCTTCCTTGAGCTGCCTTCACTTCAGTATTAGGGCTGTCTTGACCACCACTCTTTTGGGCATTTCTTCTACAGGCAACAGCAGTGATGTCTCGTCCCTGGGTTTATGTCTGTTACTGTCCACTCCTCAGCAGTCTTTTCTCTGATAAATGTGCTCTGATAGATCTTCTGCTTAAGTGCTTGAGAAATTTCTAAGCTGTCACCAATGGCTGTGAAACAATTTTTCATAATCAGGATGAAAAATACTATACAAAAATGTACTAGTTAAATCAGGCCCGTCAAGATCACACCAAATAATGTTCAGGCTTCACTCCATTAAGCAGCATTCAGAATCCATTGCTGTTCTGGTCTTTTTTTTTCTCTAGCATTTGTCTGCTTTTCCCTGGGCTGCTTCTAAATGAGCCTGTTTCTCCTGTGGCAGCCACACTACCTGGCTCTGGCTTTTAAAGAGAGCAGGAAAAAGCTGCCTGCAGGTGGTTTTTGCCTCTGCCTGTGGTACATACCAAGCAAGCAGCCTCGCTTGCTTCTGCCAGGAAGCCTCAATGTTTCTTTGCACCATATCTTTTCACTGATCCAGCTGCACATTCCTCTTCTCTTCTACTGGTGCAGCAATCCTCTCTGACCTAATTGAGACTTTGCTCGTGTTCTTCGGAAATTAAATTACTGCCCAGCCAAAGTTCAGTTATGTCCACAAAGTCTTACTCAAATGGTGAAACTCTCCTATTCTTCATTTTGATAATGATTTGCCGTGATTTTTTTTTTTCTAATGAGCTTTGCATATACAGGCTTCCCTGAAAGCTGACATTTTTCCTGATACTGGTCTGAACCAGAGAAGAGCTGTGCCTCAAAGTGCTGTCGGCATCTGCAGGATTTGGGGAACCCACGGCCTATTTCCAGCTTAATTACAATTTTGATCCTGGGTGAGCCACTCTGCCTTAGTTTCCTAATTAAAAGAGTTACCACACGTACCTTTCACCATTGGCTGTGATCCCACCTGCTCTGCTGCTGAACTGTGTGTGTGGAAGCAGCTCCAGGCCAGCAGCCATGCAGAGCCCCAGCACGGGCTGGGAAAGCTGTCTCAGATCCACAGGCAGCACAGTAAGCAAGTTTTACAGTGCTGTGGGCACACTGTTCTCCATTTCTTGCTGGGCTGGTTCAAAGCATCATGCTCATCTCCATGCTGTGGTCACTGGGCAGCATCTTCAGTTTGTTCCTGAGGGGTGGGAGATGCCAGCACAGCCTTTCCCCAGGGCTTCCTAGTGGAGCAGACTCTCAGTTTCCATACAGTGTTGCTGTCAGGGATTGTTCTTTAATTAACCTTTTGAGATGAGATGATTAAGTTTCAGATCTGTCAGTTATCTTGGGAAGCATGAGTACATGTACTCCTTCACTTCATGCGCTTAAGTGCAAAATCTCAGATCCTAATTAAAACTTAACTAAAACTTTCAGATTAAATGTCATTGATTCTTTCTTAAATCTATTTTTATGTAATTTAGGCTTTTACTTCCTCCTGAGCTTAAGTCAAGCTGTGCTAGTGGCCCTTGCCAGAACCCATCTTTTTATTCTTTTCCTTTCTGCATTGCTTTTTCTTTACTTACAAAGATGCAGAGGCCTTTTTTATTGGAGCCGTCACCTTTCTAACTCAGAGGTCTGGCAGCACCTTCTTTTTACCTGTATCAAAGCCATAACGAGGAAAAGAAATTATTCTCCCTAAGTGTTTGTTAGCATTTTGCACCAGGTTTACTCACTTTTCAATTTATAAAAGGGTTTAGAAATAAGCACTAGCTTGTAGGCTATTTGTTCTGTTAGACTCTTTGGAAAAAACAGGCAAACAAAAAGCCTCCCAGCAGGCTGACTATGAAGCAAACCTGATTCTTGCACTGCTGTGTTTTGGACAAAGGCAAGTAGGCTATTGGATATTTTTTAAATAGCACCTACTTGTTGTTTATGGGGAAAAACATTTCTCCCTTCTTGTTTTATGCTAAAAGTTGATCAATATTTAAAAGAAGAGAAAGTTTCAGGATTCTTTTGGCTAAATGACTTGATAAACATGATTTACACATGGAGATGCTTTTCAGAACATTCCCTGGACTAAGTCCTTTAATTTCCCAAGTTAAGGATTTTACAATATACCCATGCTGTCTATTTTAACCAGCTTGATTTGAATCAAGAGTCCGGTCTTGAGATTGAAAACAACAGTCTTCTATTTTAGTAGCATGTAAACAGGATGCTCTTGAATACAGGGACACTCTTGCATAGGGAAAGGAAATTATAGTAGTGGTAGTAGCTCATGCATTTAAGTGGGTAGAGATGTCATCTCTCTTAGAAGGGTCACTGCAATTATGTCTGGATATGTGGATCATAGCTGGAGGAGATTGGTTTGTACTTCATTTTCCCTTAAGTGTCCTACAGGATGTTTTCCCCTTCCCTAAAGGGGACACCTGTTCTTTGGACCTGCTCTGCCTTCTTGCAGAGTTTATGTGCTTCAAACATGCTGTGTTAAATGATTGCACCTAAAGTAGCCCTTTTTTCAGGCATGGTTGGTATTTCTCAGAAAGCAGCTGTTGAAAGAGAAGCCAAGGCTGAACCTGTTTGCAGGACAGCAAAAAGGTATTACAGCTGAACACAGAAGCAATTTGATTATGTAGATTAAGCATGGCTCAATCTATCATAATCACTGTAAAGAAGCCATTTAATTTTGTACCTGTTTGCACAAGTATTCATTACTGCTGATAAGTAGGTTACCAGGGAAGGATTTCACAAGCAGAAATGTCAAGACTTTGATACCAGTGAGGAGATGCAGATAAGAACAGGAGAAAGCCATGCAAATTAGCTTAGGTAAAGCGTTATGTACATTTTTTTCTTTTGGAGGAGTAAAGAAGGGGAATCCATCAAGAAGAGTGCTGCAGTCTTTAATCAAAGATGAGTGGGTGATGGGATGTACTGGATGGGTGCAAGAGTTCTCCTGGGAGGAAGGCTGCCAGTGGTAGGAAAGCATCTCTTCCACCTGAGTAGAAACCCATGTGTGTGTTTTCTCACTTCATCACTCCTTAAAAGTAATTTAAATTTATGGGGGTCTCGAAACAGTCATCTAACCATGGGTAAGAGAAGGCAGCTCTGGAACTCCAGGCTTCAGTTTGGCTTTGGGCATTGCCCTGTGGTGGAAATGTATTCATAATTAGCCCTGCATGTCTGAACTTCTCTTTGTTAATCTAAGAGGATGAAATATTCCCTTCAAATAGGTTTTTGGTGCACCTTTTCATAAAAGAAGCTTTTCTTCTGTTTAGTTTTCCTTTCTTCTGAACATCCAGCTTTGTTTCTTAATGATGTCTGGCTTGGATTCTTTAAATAGAAATTTGTAATTGTAGCACTGTAAGTTAGTCACTTAATAGGGCTGCAGTCTTGTTCACTGATGAAAAGTAGCCATCCTTTGTTTCCCAGTAGTCTTATAAATGGCACACAGTGTACACAGGAGCTAGTCAGGGGCTCTTATAATTTACAGCAAATTGGCTCCCTTCACAGGAATTAATTTAGCCAATACAAATTATTTCAGGAAATTATTCATTGCCACTTTAAAGCGCTAATTAATTTGGGTGACTTATGAACGTTAAAAATGAAACCTCCTTTGTCATTCCCAAGTAACTGAATGGTAATTCAGTGTCATTCTTAAGTAACCTGTATCAGCTGTAACTGATATACCTCTTGTAGCTTGAAATACAAATTCCAACGGGATTTTGGGGGGAAAACAAGAAGCACTTGAAACTTTATTGTCTCTCTTTGCTGCTGAAATTTTAGAATCTCAAAATTGGTGAGATTTTTTACTTCCAGCTTCAACTCAGTAGTGTTTTATTTTCACAGCATCCTCAACTTACCTGTTCAGGTGTCAGGAAATACCTATGTAGAAACCAAAAGCTTAGGAGATAAAAGCCTGCCTGGAGTAATCAGACCCCAGTTTTCCCTTTCCTGCCTCTGATACCAGCTGTGCCACAGGTCACAGCATGAGTAGCTCCAGCTGTGGTATTTTCTGGAAGGGCATCTGCTGTTTTCTGACTCCTCCTTTCTTTGCTAGACCAGGACTGGACTGTAGCATTTGTGTGCAGCATCTCCCAAGCTAGTATCCTTGCAGATTATCAGTGCAGTCTTACACAACTTCTTCATGCTGGAAACACAGAGTCTTCATTCTTGTGCTTGAAATGCACAGCAGTTTATGGAAAGCTGAGAAGGATCAGCTTCTTAAAAAAGCAAGATGTGGGTTTGATCAAGTTTATTCTACTGGTTTTTTCTCCCCCACCTGAAAATCTTCAAAGGTCTCTCTCCCTCCTTGGAAAGCTGTCTAATCCCCATAGCTTGCATGCTGCAATGCTCACAGCTATCTGTGTGATGACTTCCTACTCCTCTTGACATGCCCTCTCCTCTCTGGTCATTGGCAATGCTTTAAACACAGGTTTTTTTGGTTTTTTTTTTACTTTTATTTTGCTCTTTTCTTAGGTAGTAAATGTATTTGATTTCTCTTCTATCCTACCTTTTTCCTGTCTGCTACTCCCTTACTCATTTGAAAATCTAAAATTTTCTTTAAAAACAAATAGAACCGAAAACATCAGAAGATGTATCATGCATGCTTGATATTTTTCCCCCTCGGATTTTAGCATATTAGTTATGTGTACTAACACACACTGTATATATTGGTTTATGTGCTGCTTGAAAACTATTTTCTTATGCAGAATAATTTCTACTTGCAGATAAAAGATGTCACAAGCTAGGTATGATCCTTTGCTCTGAACATGCTCATATCCTTTCATATCCATATATCTTCAAATGCTCTGTTTTGGGCTCTATTTTTTCTGTGGCTACAGAGAATTAGTTAGAAAATACTCAGGTGGTTGACATTATTTTATTCCCTGTCAGAAACCTCTGTGTATCAAAAACTTGTGTCCAAGTGTGGAGAAATATTTGGGGGAAAAAAATCATATTCTATTTTTAACAGTTTGTGCATTGTATTTACATCTCAGTCTGTTGACACTCCAATCCATGTGAAAGACCATCTTGATAGTGTGATTATGCAAATGACCAGCTTCATGAGGAAGTGTTTAATTTTGAGTGTTCTGTAGAAGAAGAATACTGGTAAATGTTCTTTCCTTAGCATCTTCTCCCTGGTTGCAGGATACTCTCTGAGCTTCCTCCCGGTGAGAACATGACTGCAGTGGAGCATCAGCAGGGGTGAAGGGAGCCAGGAGATTCCCTGAAAACCCAGCCTCTGTCCACTGTGCTCCTCCTGCCTAGTGTGTTTGGGGGCAAAAAACTGTATTGCACCATTTGTGTTGCTGTTTCAGGCTCAAGGTGGCACACCAGTAGGTGGCTGGTATGTCAGGAGCTGTGCTAACTCTTCCTTNTTGGGGGCAAAAAACTGTATTGCACCATTTGTGTTGCTGTTTCAGGCTCAAGGTGGCACACCAGTAGGTGGCTGGTATGTCAGGAGCTGTGCTAACTCTTCTAGATGCAGAGCAGCTGCCCGTGCCACCGCTGAGGACACGGGGGCTGAGTCTGGCACTTCTGTTCATCTCTCAAGTTCAGGTCCCCTGCAGTACTGCTGCACTCTGATATTATTGTAGCTTCTATTTTAAGAATAGCTTCTTCAAAAAATGTAGGTGGCTCAGGTTTTTCTTCTTTGTTGGTTTTAACTTTACATTTGCAAACTCAGTTTCTCTCCTGCAAGGTGAGGCTTTTTTTTTCTTGCATAACACAGAAAATTGCCAGTGTACTCTTTGAATTGAAGGCAGATGAAAGTCTGAATGAAGATAGTATTTACTCTTTCAGACTTTTACATAGAATATTTGCTCTCCAGTGCATCTATTCTAATGCCAAGAGGAGTAGAATGTGTGTTATAGATAGATCTGAGGTCCTTCTTATTGGAGTCATCTTTCCTAGACTGAGTGAATGACATAGTGGCCAACATAACTGAGTGCTGTTGACATTACCATTCCAGTAGCTGATCCCAGTGGTGCAGCTGTAGAGATAATGGATTGCAGATCATTGCTGGTGCAAGCAGAGGTATGAGCAGGCTCTTGCTGTTTCCTAAGCTTTAAAAAATGAGGGCATCCCAATGCACTTGCAAATCATATTGCTGTGTTACACACAGTGAGCTGGGGATGCAAAGAAGTCTCTCTGTAGCTGTTGTTAAACTTGTAAGTGGATGTTTTTCTCATTTGGGTGCCTAACTGCTTTAGTAACTATCAATTCTTTATTCAAGTATCAGTTTTGTAACAGATGAACCCAAGTCAGGAATTCACATGGAACCTGGACTTCATTCCCAACTCCATCCTCAGCTTGCTACTGAGCTGTAATGTTGCAAGGTGCAGCAGTATGTATCATGTGGCACTTACATAAGCTATGTCCCAAACAGCACTTCAAAGAGAATTATTTGTCTTACTTATACTAGGGTGGAGAGAAAAAAAAAAAGTGTAGGTTCATATTCAGGCAGCACTTACTTTTAGAATTAAATGATTGGACAGCTGTATTCCCTTTCCACCCAGTCTCAGCAGTGCTGCTGTTGGGTCCCCTGGTCTGGACTCTGATATGTACCCCATTGGGCTCTAAAGCCACTGATGAAATAATGAATTAGGCTGTTGTAAGGTTTGGAGGGGGGAGGGGGGAGTTCAAATGATGCCTGGAAAGCTATTTATCATGAAGTGTACACTTCTCTCTTACCATGCCTTATCTTAGCATTGTGCCTTAGTCTTGGGGCATTTCAGCTGCTGTGAGAATTAGAGGTGGCAGGTATTCTGTCTCTGTCCTCCTACAGCTCTTAGCCTTTGGGGAGGAAGGCTCATTCCTAGTATTTTTTGGGGGACTTATAATCACAGAATCATGGAGTGGTTTGGGTTGGAAGGCACATTTAGAGACTATCTAGTCCAACCCCCTGCAGTAAACATGTACACCTTCTATTAGGGCAGGTTGCTCAAAAGCCCCATCCAACCAGGCCTTAAACACTCCCAGGGATGGGGCTTCCACCACATCTCTGGACAATCTGTGCCAGTCCCTCACCATCCTCATTGTAAAAAACTTAATTACATCTGTTCTAAATTGACCCCCTTTCAATTTAAAACCATTTTCCCTTGTCCTGTTGCAACAGATCCTACTAAGAGGTTTGTCCCCACCTTTCTTATAGGTTCCCTTTGAATACTGGAAAGTAATAACAGAGTCTTCCTGGAGCCTTCTCTTCTCCAGGCTGAAAACCCCCCCTGTCCTCACAGGAGAAGTGTTCCACCCCTCTAATCAGCTTAGTGGCCTCCTCTGGACCCACTGTATATAATGTATATTCTGTGTAGTCTCCTGGAGCAGAGCCCCCTGAAAGCAGTAGGTCACAGCAGGGTCCTGGCAAGTTCTGTAGGTACTGAGCCAATATTGCCTGATGTCAAGCTGTCACTAAAGCTGGTTTCCTTTGAGTCAGAGCATCTCCTGCATGAGCAGCTTTTGCTTTACTTTCCACTGCTAGACTCATGCTGGCTATTTTCTGTGTGAAGTGCCATCTGCTGAAGTCCCTGGCTGGCACAAAGTGCCAGTGAGATGAGGTCTGAATACTGGGAGCTGATATCAGTCAGGCAGTGTTCAGTGTGCTACAGAGCAGATGAAGGGGGTCATTAAAGAAAGGAACTGCAGGGGTAGAGCTGTGTGTCCCAACACTTACTGCTAAAGCAGGACTTGGTTTCAGAGCAGCAAGACCAAAGCAAGACTGAGGTAGGTTTTGAAATGCCATTGGCATTGGGTTAACCACTGCCTTTGAAGCCAGCTTCTGTGCAGATGCAGAATTGCCCCACAAGGGTGGTGGTCTGCTGTCACTGCTGTTTGAATTTGGTTTATAACTTCATTCCCTCTAACAAGTGACACTGCTTCAATTAAAGTCAAAATAACTTCGCAATATTGTGTTTTTCTTTTTTCTTTTCCCCATTCTTCAGTGCTAATATTGATGGCAAGTTCTGCCAGGCCACCACCATTCAGCAGTTACAATTCATGAGCTGCATCAACCTTTTGCTCTAGCACTCCTAATTAAGCAATTTTAATTACAGGATTTAATGTTTTACACAGTCTAAATTAAGTGGAAAAAATATGAACAGATTTTTTTCCTTTCCAGCACAAGATTTTGGTGAGATAATTTAGCCTCTGGGTGAAGTGGAAGTAGGAGCATTTATGCATAGGTGGTTTTCTCTGCAAAAGCTTTACTTTATGTACATCTGTGCATTAATAGAGTTACTGCTTGGTTTTGGGTATCCATGCTGAAGTTTTTTGTGTGCCCTCTGCCCTTCTGTTGGCGGTAACAAAACCCCAAAGCCTTTTGATATCCACTAATTTGTATCCAGCTTAATTTGTGCCAATTGTGTTGCATGTTAATAAAGCGAGAATAAAGGCTTGCAAAAACAACTGCTCAGACTGCTTTTCCAACAGCAGCACAGGTTTGTATCCTTTTAACCTGTTTAAATTTCTTTTTGGTGGTGTTCTGCTCTAATTCTAGCTAATACTAGATGAGCTAGGTATGTGCACGGAGTGAAAATGGTCTATCCTTTGAAGGCAATCTTGTGTCTGAATTGAAACTACCTGATATGTGATTAGGAGACATAATTATTTTATATAGGTTACACACAGAATTATAATAATCAGTCTTTTCTAAGGAAAAGAAAGCCAGTATGACAGGAAAGTTATGTTTAGTAATGTAATGAGTGCCTTTTTTGACAGACATGGCACTGTTAAATTTGGGGTTGTGCAGCTGATGGGTGCTCATCCTCGCATGAGGTGTTTTGAATTCTGCGAGGGAAGTGCTGCTTTAAATAATTATGTCTCTTATGGTATTGTATGTCATAATCACTTCCAAAATGCTTATCTAGTTGCTAAAGCTGAAGCTGAGAAGTGAGCTGTTTGGTGCAGTACTGGATTTTTTAGTTTTACTTTAGTATGTCTGAAGTGAATATTAAGTTAAGCAGAGAAGTGTAGCTGGGGCAGCCTGAGGAGCTGCAGGTGAGGCAGAGCATTGTTTCCCAAGTATTTATAATAATGAGAGATACTGGAGGGAAGATAAGTAATATTACATATGGTGGGAAGAAAGTTTGGTTCCAATCCATTAGATAAATAAATAAAAGTTCCTTTTACCTGTAATCTGCAGATAGCACATAAATTAAGTGCAGTGGGAGCAGGAGAAGCTGTGTCCCTCCTCTTGCCCCACACTGGCAGAGGCTCAGCATCACCAGCCAAAAATCCTTATGTTAAGCATACATGATTCTTTCTCCTGATTTCTAGGATGATCAGTTGACACCTCACTGCCTTTTTTTTTCCTTCCAAGAAAGACCTTCTACAAAGCAGATTGCTGTGGGCAAGTTTCTTCCAACAACTAAGTAGCAGCAAGCTGCTCTGGTCTGGAGAGTGTGTGCTTGGGGGATATCTTGATTTGTTTAGAGTGACATATCCTTGATTAGAATAGGTTAATAGCTCTTCTCTGTATGTCTTGCTTCACAACTTGCACGTTAGCTCCAGCATTTGAAAAGAAATTTGGGCTAGCAGGAGTAATAAAGAAAGAGAGAAAATTACATGAAAGTGAAATACAAATGTCCTTATTCAATACAAAAGGATTCAGTTTGCTGTTGGCTTTCTGTTTTTCCCAGGTTCATGCTTTGCTTGACAATGCAACAGAATAAATTTAAGTTGTTGGGAAATGCGTAAAAAAAAAAGTGATTGTTGGGAAATTGGAAGTAGAACGGGATTTAGCAACTTTTATTCTGCTCTTATAGCAGGCAGCAGCCAGCATTGGGAGCTTGGGTGTTTTCTTTGTTTCAAAGCTTAAGAAGGTGTATATATTTAGCTTTCCAAAAGTAAGCAAAGGCTCAGAAGTTTAAGAAGAATACTGCTTTGGAGATTCCTTTCTGATAAATGTTTGCTAGGTGTACTGTTACAGGTGAAGGAATGCAATTTGTCCACAGCTCTCCCAGCATATCCTTGGGTGTGAACTCAGACCCTCTCTGTGCCTCCTGGCCACCCTCTGCATCCACCCCTCCTCTTCGTGTCATAATTCCCTTTGGTTTTCCCTCAACAGCAGAGATGTCTGATCATGGCAGCAGGGACAAGGACAGTCTCCTCTTAAGCCCACCAGCAAATTTTTGGATTTTGTTATTCATTGTGAACCTATGAATTATCCATTCTGGAGTGAGATGGGGAGTTAAGAAAACTCTTTATCATACAGGTTTTTGAAATTTCTGCTGTTTTCCTTTGCAAACAGATTTGAAGTAGGTTTATAATGTATTTTCAGTCAGGCTGGGGCTTCTGTATTGATTTCAGGTAACACATGAATGTGAAATTTGAGCCCAGTTCATCACATATCAAAGTTAATGAAGTAATGAATGCGACTCCAAATGCCAGTGTCTCTGTCTCTCCTTATCCCCACAAACATGTACTGTGTATGTGCTATGTGTGTGGCTTTGTTTATTTTAGAGGCCATTTCATTATACAGTCCTGTATGTCTTCTTGGATGGTTTAGGTAGGGCAGGACATGATCATGAGCTCTTTGTGGGAGCTTTTCTCCTGATGTTCATAGCACTACATGCAGGTTTGCTGTGGTAAGAAATAGGTTGTGAAGTCCGAACAGAGGACAGTAATTTTTATTTTCTTATGACTCCTATATTTTGTCCAGTATTTTTCACTGTCTCTGCTCTGAAGCATTTTAAGCATTGTCAGGCTCAAGAAAAGCAGAGTACCTACCATGTGCTTCAGCTCTGTGGTGTCTGTCGAGGAATGAGTCAACAGCAGCAACTCTTCAGAAAGAATATCTAAAATCACGAGAGGATGAAGCAGATCAGCTAAAAAAAATGAAATGCCAGAAGTGTTTGTCTTCCCTTCACCCTTTGTCAGCAAAGCTGGGGTTTGTATGCTAATATTTAGGTAGCTGAAGGGTATTAGAAAATCAGAAGCACTATGGTGCAACACAAGGGGTTTTGTTCACTCCTGTAATCCCAGTAGGTAATTCTTTTCTTTATATACTTGAGTCTTTTTCAACTTCCTTTTTTTCCTATTAGTGTCATTGGTAGCTTAATGGATTTCTTGATTGTTGAGTTCTTCTTTTTGATGCAGTATTGTCAGTCTTAGCATGCATTCAGAGTGACAGGGAGCATTAAAAATAGTCATTTCCATTTGAGATATCTAGAGATAATTTTTTATAGACACTGTGTGAAAATAGCTTGTACAGTAGCAGAATCATCTATTCTGAGAGAGATGATTTTACTTGTGAATTGGGTTTAAAGATAACATCTGCCTACTTCCCAAGTCATGGATTTCCTATTCATTGCTCTGTTAAATTTAATCGGGAGCAAGACTTAATCCAGAACAAAGATGATTGAATTGCTCTTAAACAGTGATGTAGAACATTACCCAGATCTCACTTCAGTCTCACAGTGCTGAGAAATCACAAGTGTGAGAGAGTTGCTTGTGAGTACATTATACAAAGAGAGATGCTTTTTACTGATTTGCTGGCTCATTAGAAAGTGAAATGCTTTCTGGCTTTTGGAATAAAGTTGTTAGGAGGTGTAGTACAGAATGGGTTAAATCTTTTTAGTGTATTAGCTAGAAATTACTTTGGCATGCAGTGAAAAGGCTCACTGGACTTGCAGAAGCCTCTGATGGCTTTAACTTCTGTCATAAACTGAGCTGCTCCTGAGTTTGTGCCGGATGGATGGATGCAGTTCCTTAATACACCTTTGATTCCTCCTTGAGAACCCAGAGGAGGACAAGCTCCAGCAGCGTGTCCAGCAGAGCCACATCATGATCCCCTGCCCCCCTTTGCTGCTAGCCTCAACAAAAACATGCTTTCAAGAATTACTGTCTTTTTTTAACATCTTGTATTCTACCAGGAAGTGTGTAGACCTATAAGGTCCTCCTAAATCTCCAGTTTCAGCCTGGAATGGAGTTATGATATCAACTGGATTTTGCTCTTTGAGGGCAAGGAGAGAGCATGGGTGGGGGGGGAGCAGCTAATTAAAGGATTTCCAGGCTGTGACATGGAAACTTGACAGCCCCTGTGTTCAATTCAGGGCTCTTACCTGAGTGCAGACTTTTACTTTAGTAAAGTTTGGGAGCTGGCAGTGCTTATTTCAGATGCATATACCTCATTTAAAATAGTTTTTAAGAAAAGGGGACATGTATGGGAGTGGTAAAGCAGCATCTTGCTGTAGGGACTCTGGCTGGCAACACATTGGCAAGCTGTTTCCTGGAGTTAAGGAGTGTATTCAAGGCCAAGAAATTTAGGGACTTACTAATGGCAGTGCAGCTCAAGGTCCTGCTGTTGGCTGGCAGTCACTGAGTGAGTAAGAAAGGCACTGTCAGTGCCATGTTTAAGGCTTTGTGAGTGTGCCCCATGCAGCATCTCTTTCTTCTGGTTAGAATGATTTTGACCTTCTGAGTTAAACTTTTCCACTTAATGATATTTTCCTATTATGTGACTCCTCTCTTCTTCAGCTTATTTGCATGCCTTACATCATGTTTCATTTAGGATTTGATACGGTCAGAAGCCCAGGATAAAAGACAGTGTATAAAAGGCTGGTGTGATCATGAAATTTTCTAGGACTGGAAGCTGCTGAGACCAGTTGGGACTGGTCATGGGCAAAATAAATTTTTTTTGTCCACTGTTGCAGTCTTCCTAGAGCAAAGTGGAGGTCTCTGTCTGCTTTAGGACAGCCAGCTAAATCAGATCGTTCCCCTCCTTACACATGTGTTATCCTGCCATGAGAGAGCTCCTGCAGCATCTTCAGCTGCAATGTCCCACCACGTAGGGACAGCCCTTGGGCAGGATTTTGTTTGCAGCATCCACAGCTAAGTGTAATTGCTAAGTGTTAATCCAGCTCAGTAGCTTAGAGCAAGACTTGTAATCATAGTTATTGGGTTTTGTAGTAAAATGCTCTTTTTTTAAAGTTCTTAGGTTTAGCCAACTGTCTGCAGAGGTGATTGCATTCTGGTGGGAGGGGTGTGCGTGAGTGGAGCAGGCTGCATGTCCTGAGGTTTCCCTCCCCTCTCCATTCTTGCTGCTTCAAGAAACAGTCATTTGCTTTAAAGTCAGGTTTGCAGCTTTGACTGAAAATGACTCTGCAAAACCCCATCAGAACTGTGCATGCCACAGAGTCACTTAAAAAGAAAAAATTCTAAAAGGCACCTTGAAATGTATGAACGCCCTGGGATGCCAAGGGCCATCACATGTGGTTTGCTGGTGTCCCCAGGTAGGACCTAGTAAATCTTTGTCTGCCCAAAGAGCCCAGGAAAAAAGGAAAGAAAGGATAGAATTGCGCTGTCTGAGGTTTGGGAATGATTATTAAGTGCTGGCCCACTGCCTGACAGCTGTCATGGGTTTGCAGAAGTGAGACAGATCTGGGAGGCAGCTGCAAATGTGTAGCTGGGAAGCTGGGTTTTTAATTGCTAATTAAAGTTACCATTTGCATTTGGGGTTTTCCTTTTTAAAGGACGACATCATATTCCACAAGAAACTGCAAGCATTGTGTATTTATAGCACAACCAAACTGGCAACTTGCTCTTGCTGCCTTGCTGGTACATCTGTATTTCACCTACTGCCTACTTTTGCTTTCCCATCTGTATTGTTTATGACTTCTGTCCTGACAGCCCTTGTTCTCCTAGTCCTTGACTCCCCTCCCTTGCAGACATATGATCCCGTAACGTTTTCCTTTTTAGTCTTTATAAACAATAGGCAAGCAGTCTGATAGCACAAGTCCAAAGTCAAGGGAGCTTTGCAGATTCAACTTGACAGCTCCTCTCTGAATTATTTAAAAGCCGTAAACAAAAGAAAAGCCCATCTTACAGCTTCAGGTGCCTTCTCCTCTAGTACTGTGGAGAATGCCTGATAGGTGAATTCAGCTAATTTTTCCATTTAAATCTATGGGATTTAGTGGAATAGCAAATGCAATTAGAATTCAGGGGCTGCCTCCTGGTATTCCTTAGGGGAAGGTATGTTGCAGGGAGGTGAATGAGCAAGTTGAGGAGAGGGGAAGTTGGAAGGTGAATGAAAGAATAGAGAGTTTCTGTCCAGTATGAATTTTGTGTTGAGTTTGGATATTTTTTCCCTTTCACAATCAATGAACTTAAGACATCCTGTATTTGTTTCTGACTTTAATCTCAGTCCTTGGTGGGTTTCCTTGTTTGATCTTTTTGCATCTTTTGTTTTCAAATCTAAAATGTTTTTCTACATCCGAATGACCCAGTGATTTCTGACTTCTTGGGTGCATTTTAGTTGCTGTTTTCACTCATGCTTCTGGATTCAGGAGTGTTTTAAATGGCTGAGATTAGGGAAGCAGGCAGGAGGCACAGTTGAGTCCTCTAGATGATGTGAAGTTCATAATTATCTTTTGAATAGTTCATTCTGCAGAACGAAGTAGGGAAGATGCCATGCTTTGCATTTATTGTACTAAAGCTATAATGCTTTAGTACAATATTATTATTGTACTTATTATAACTCTTATTATTCTTAATACCTAAGGCATAGCTGTCTTCTCACTCCCTTCTCCCCTCAGATAAATACAATGGGGAAAGCATCAGGAGTGGGATGTCGAAAACAACTTCATGTGTATCATCTGTACTCTGCATGATTTTGTTTAATGAAGTTTTTCACTTTTTATGTACTGTCAGACCTTATTAAAATGCAATTTACTGTATTATCTTTATCAGTACCATACAGTATTGTCATGGAAGCTGATAGTTTGCATTGTGGCTTTACTTTGAAAACTGACCTGCAAAATTGGCTTTGAAATATCTTCTTTCAGAGATTCCAGCATCTTTCACTGTACAGAACAAAGATCCCTGTCTTCCAAACAGCTTTGCAGGCATGACCTGGCCACAGTTAAGATCAGCTCCCTCTTCCTCCATACAGTTATAATAGATTTACAGAGCCCTCACTGGCTGTGAGCCAAGCCAGCCCTAAACCCCTTCTCGGCCACTGGTGTGTAGGAGATGGTTCTGCTGGCTGGGGAAGATACTCTGCTGTGCTGTCCTATCCTTACCTGGATTTGTCTGTACTGTGGGAACAGAAGACAGGAAATGTTTTTAATACAAACTCTCTAACTTGAATTCACGTAGGGAGAAGATTTAAGTATAACTGGAATTTTTTAGCTGGTCAAGAGAAAACTTGTGCTTGTGACATGAGATGGATGCCATCAGAACCTGCCTGCAGGTCTTAGGCTCTGGACATTTTTCTTTGCCATAGAAGCGTGTATCAACATCCGTTCTTCATTTTTCTGTGTCCTGGCTTGTGAAAACATGTGCCCACTGCACTCAGGGCATTTTTGGAGCAATATCTTAAGGATACAAAGTGTCCTATTTCCCAAGCCTAGGGAGGGCCATGTGCTCTGGTACAGCTTGTCCAGCCTTGTCTATATTGCAGGAGGTTTCAGGTACATAGATCTGCTCTTGATCCTGTTACAGCATTAGCTGAAGTGGATGGTGAGGGAGAGCTGCAGACTGTGAATTCTATCAAGATTAATGGAATTTTTTGTTTTACCTTAATTAAACTTTCATTCCTCAAATCAAAGTCCTTTTTCCCAAATCAGCATATGTTATAAATAGCATTAGTATAGGTATAATTTCATTAAGCTTCTCTGAGTGCTTATGTTAATGTTTGTGTCTTGAGTTTTCTCCACCAGAAACCATTTATTATTTCTTTTATCTCACCAGGTCCTAGTGAGGTCACTTTTATGGCACATGTGTGTTGCATAGAAAATAAAAGGAAAAAATTTATAAATATATCTTTTTATGTAAATAGTGGTTTGTTTAGCTACAAGCTGGGCCACCTTGCAGGTATCCTTTTCTTGTCTGCTCTTACCACCAAGCAGCCTGCAGCCCTTTGGGTGAAAGCAGCCTTCAGGGATGAGATACTTTTGCTTTCCTGGTGTGTTTCTTCCTATTGTTGTAGCCCTGCTTGCCCCACAGATGTATTATTTCCCACACTCCCTGCCTGCAGCCTCAGCTTGAATATATGCTGTTGTTCCCTGCCTCAGACAGCACCCTCAGTGCTGACACTTGGGCCTGTGACTCCATTCCTGTTGCTATTAAATACACTGTTCTTGGCCTAAAGAGAAATGAAGACTTTGATTTCCATGGCTGCCAGACTTCTGGCCCTTCCACTAACGCAATTAGAAAGCTTGCAGATGCAGTGAAGCCATCATCCTTCTTTTCCAGCTGGCATAAGCAAAACATTTAGAAGACTTAATGTGTTTATTGAGCACTGAAGTCCCCCTGCAACATTATTTTGAGACCCACTAATGCAATGGTCAGGATTTAAATGCATGTCCAGAACTTTCCAAGTTGATTGGTTTAGGATACTGTTGTATCAGGATTTGGCTTTGGTCTGGCGGTGGGGTCGCACTTAAAAATGGTTTGGCATGTTTAAGGGATGTTATTACAGATAAAGCATAGAAACTAAAAATGTCAGAATTCAGGCTGACCCTTTTTTGATTATCTCTGTCAGATCAGTCTTGGGAGTGGAGGTGGTTTTCATCAGAATGGGACAAAGAAGCTACAGTCTGCAGAAGCTGCAATTTACTAGATGGGTTTGTGTGGCAAGGTTTTGGTAGTGGGGGGTTGAAAGGGTGGCTTCTGTGAGAAGTTTTCCAAAGTTTCCCCCCATCCAACAGAGCCAGTGCCAGCCAGCTCCAAGATGGACCTACAGGTGGCCAAAGCTGAGCCCAAAAAGCTGGTAGCACCTCTGGGTTAATGTACTTAAGATGAGTGGAGAGGGAATACTGCACAACTGCGTCAGGGAGAGAGGAGTGAGAATATGTGAGAAACAATTCTGCTGCAGACCCAAAGCTCAGTGAGGAAGGAGGAGAGAGATAGTGTTCCAGAAACAAGAGAATTCCCTGCAGCCTATGAGGCAGCTGTTGACCTGCAGCCATGGAGGTCCACAGAGAGCAGAGATCCATCTGCAGCCCATGGAAAACTCCGTGCCAGTGCAGGTGGCTGCCCAAAAGGAGGATGTGAACCTGTGGGAAGCCCCCACTGGAGTAGGCTCCCAGCAGGGCCTGTGGATATGTGGGGAGAGGTGCCCACACTCTAGAGCAGTTTTCCTGGCAGGACTTGTGACCACACATGGACTGACACTGGAGTAGTTCCTGAAGAACTGCAGCCTGTAGGAAGGACTCACACTGAAGCAGCTTATGAACTGTCTCTAGTGGGAGAGACCTCATGCTGGAGCAGGGGAAGAGCTTGGGGACTCTTCCCCTTGAGAAGTGAAGGAATGGCACTATGTGAGAGACAATATGTGATGAGCTAACTGTGGCCCCAGTTCCTTGTCCCTCTCTGTCCATGAGGGGGAAGTGATAGAAAAAATCAGGAGTGAAGCTGAGCCTGGGAAGAAGGGAGAGGTGGGGGGAAGGTGTTTTTAAGATTTTCTTTTATTTCGCATTATCCTACTCTGATTTGATTAGTAATACATCAGATTTGCCCCAGGTTGAGCCTGTTTTGCCTGTGATGGTAATTGGGGAGTGATCTGTGCCTGTCCTCATCTCGACTCTAAGCCTATTGTCTCCTATGTCCAGCTGAGGGAGGTGAGTGACAGACTGGCTTTGGTGGGCACCTGGCTTCCAGCCTGGTTACCCCGCCGTACTAGGTGCTGCCCAGACAG
>VZRH01004689.1:378257-403961 GCA_013397555.1 Urocynchramus pylzowi | reverse complement strand
TTCCACTAACGCAATTAGAAAGCTTGCAGATGCAGTGAAGCCATCATCCTTCTTTTCCAGCTGGCATAAGCAAAACATTTAGAAGACTTAATGTGTTTATTGAGCACTGAAGTCCCCCTGCAACATTATTTTGAGACCCACTAATGCAATGGTCAGGATTTAAATGCATGTCCAGAACTTTCCAAGTTGATTGGTTTAGGATACTGTTGTATCAGGATTTGGCTTTGGTCTGGCGGTGGGGTCGCACTTAAAAATGGTTTGGCATGTTTAAGGGATGTTATTACAGATAAAGCATAGAAACTAAAAATGTCAGAATTCAGGCTGACCCTTTTTTGATTATCTCTGTCAGATCAGTCTTGGGAGTGGAGGTGGTTTTCATCAGAATGGGACAAAGAAGCTACAGTCTGCAGAAGCTGCAATTTACTAGATGGGTTTGTGTGGCAAGGTTTTGGTAGTGGGGGGTTGAAAGGGTGGCTTCTGTGAGAAGTTTTCCAAAGTTTCCCCCCATCCAACAGAGCCGGTGCCAGCCAGCTCCAAGATGGACCTACAGGTGGCCAAAGCTGAGCCCAAAAAGCTGGTAGCACCTCTGGGTTAATGTACTTAAGATGAGTGGAGAGGGAATACTGCACAACTGCGTCAGGGAGAGAGGAGTGAGAATATGTGAGAAACAATTCTGCTGCAGACCCAAAGCTCAGTGAGGAAGGAGGAGAGAGATAGTGTTCCAGAAACAAGAGAATTCCCTGCAGCCTATGAGGCAGCTGTTGACCTGCAGCCATGGAGGTCCACAGAGAGCAGAGATCCATCTGCAGCCCATGGAAAACTCCGTGCCAGTGCAGGTGGCTGCCCAAAAGGAGGATGTGAACCTGTGGGAAGCCCCCACTGGAGTAGGCTCCCAGCAGGGCCTGTGGATATGTGGGGAGAGGTGCCCACACTCTAGAGCAGTTTTCCTGGCAGGACTTGTGACTACACATGGACTGACACTGGAGTAGTTCCTGAAGAGCTGCAGCCTGTAGGAAGGACTCACACTGAAGCAGCTTATGAACTGTCTCTAGTGGGAGAGACCTCATGCTGGAGCAGGGGAAGAGCTTGGGGACTCTTCCCCTTGAGAAGTGAAGGAATGGCACTATGTGAGAGACAATATGTGATGAGCTAACTGTGGCCCCAGTTCCTTGTCCCTCTCTGTCCATGAGGGGGAAGTGATAGAAAAAATCAGGAGTGAAGCTGAGCCTGGGAAGAAGGGAGAGGTGGGGGGAAGGTGTTTTTAAGATTTTCTTTTATTTCGCATTATCCTACTCCGATTTGATTAGTAATACATCAGATTTGCCCCAGGTTGAGCCTGTTTTGCCTGTGATGGTAATTGGGGAGTGATCTGTGCCTGTCCTCATCTCGACTCTAAGCCTATTGTCTCCTATGTCCAGCTGAGGGAGGTGAGTGACNCGATTTGATTAGTAATACATCAGATTTGCCCCAGGTTGAGCCTGTTTTGCCTGTGATGGTAATTGGGGAGTGATCTGTGCCTGTCCTCATCTCGACTCTAAGCCTATTGTCTCCTATGTCCAGCTGAGGGAGGTGAGTGACAGACTGGCTTTGGTGGGCACCTGGCTTCCAGCCTGGTTACCCCGCCGTACTAGGTGCTGCCCAGACAGCTTGGCTGCCCCAGATTGTTGACAGCCAACCCTATAAAATGAACAGTTGCAAAGTATGTATCCATTATCAGTTTTAAATAAATTGACTTTGTGAGTTTCTGCCAAAGTGTTTCCCTTTTGCTGACCCAGCCAGCCGGGCTCAGCTTGGCTCCCTTCATCTTTCCTGACATCACCTGTGATTAACCCATCTTCCTGTATTGATTGCCACCATTCTCTGGTTTTGATGCATGAATTGTTCTTCCACTTTTGCTTTGAGGGGATGGTGTCATGTGAGGGGTTTAGGAAGGTTATTTTCCCACCCTGTTCCACTAGCAGTGGCCAGCATGTAACCCACCAGTTACACAGCTGCAAGACCTCTGTCTCCAGAGGTTAGCTTGGGTCATTCAGGAATTCCTGCCTGCATGGGAGCCTGGTATGAAATTCCCCATGGGCTGGTTGAGCTTTTGAAGCACCTGGAGCTACCAGACACTCACGTGCATCTAGGACCTCAGACCAGCAGGTACGTGTCCAGCATCCTATGAGTTCAGGGCTGTGTATGGGTGTGAGCTGTGGTGTGGGGAGGTCATGAGGTGTCCTTCAGAACCCCCAGCTGGGGATGATATTGAACCATGACTGGCTGTCACAATTTAGGGCTAATTTTCAGCATGCTTGATTGCAGTGGTTTGTTCCTCGCGTTTTTTTGGGAGAGGAGTGCAACTGGAATGGATTTCCCATCAGCAAATAAGTAAATACTGCAGTTCCAACAGGAATTCTTACAAAGAGAGTTAAACCTCAGTTTAACCTTCATCCTTGCCTTTTTTGTTTAACACTTCATTGGGAACATCTGGATTAACCTTGTGCAAATCCACGAAGTGTGTTGCCTCCGTTTCCCCACATGTAGGATAATACTTCACTGCCTCACCAGGGCATTTATTACACTTAATTAATGTTGTAATGTGTCTTTGGTTCCTCTGATAAAACGTGTGGTGCGAATGCAAAGTTGTTTTTACTGATTGGATTGTTAATTAAATGTGCACGTATAAATGATTTATTGGCATTAGAGAACTAAGACTTAATAATTTAAAATATTAACATCAAGGTGGTTGGATCAATTTTAAGCCTGTTACCATTCAGCTATTTAGACACTGAAACAAATGACACTAGGAAAGGAAAGGAAACTGTGCTGTAAACAGGATTTTCAAAAGTAAATTCACTAGAGGAGGAAGTGGAGATGGAAAGATGTACCTAGTACTGTGGAAGAGGCAGTTGAAACCAACAACAGAGTGCTGAAAGCGAGGTTTTGATGAGAAATGCCATGCCAGGGACAATGATCTAACAAATACAAAAGCATTGAAGAATATGGGACAGATGGTCTTGGAAAGATCCAAGTGGTTTTGCACAAGTAAGGGAATTGCTGATTCAAGTGTGAAGATGATTTGAAAGAGGGAGCTGAGGAGTGTTGAGTACAGTTGAGCTGGAAGAGAAATCACTGACTTGAAAAAAGAAGGAAGAAGAATAGAGAAGATAAGAGAGGTGGGAGAAGCACACCATGAGTATGAAAAAGGCATGACAAAACCATCTGAACATGAAGCAGGGCTTTAGCAGATTGAAGTTTGCCTTTCACAGCAAGGACAAGGGGAAATGTGCTGTAAATTAAAGAGGACCAAGCAGCTGGGATAGAATCATAGAATATTATGCATTGGAAGGGACCCATAAGAATCATGAAGTCCAGCTCCTGGCCCTGCACAGGACACCCTGACAATCCCACCACGTGAGTGTTGTCCAAACACACACTGAGCTCTGTCAGGCGTGGTGCTGTGACCACTTCCCTGGGGAGCCTGTTCCAGTGCCCAGCCATCTTCTGGGGGGACAAACTTCCTGAGTTTCCCTGCACCCCTTCTTTCCTAGTGCAGCAGCTGGGAGCTTTGGTCCTTGCTGTACTTTGGGACTGGGCTGCATAGCTCTGGTGTTTGTAGGGTGGATTGCTTGTCTTATCTAATTCAGGGTAGCTTGAACAGAAAAAGCTTTTCACATTCTGCTGATTTCTGTTTACAGCTCTGATCCCTGATGGTTTGCCCCTGGTCTGCACAAATTCAAAATCTAAAAGTACCAGATTTAGATGGTATGTCTGAATACTCTCATGCAGATTGGTGGCTGTTTCTCAGATTGTATTTTGTTTCTGATGCGAGTTTGGAAGGGAGACCTATGTAATGGCAATATTAATGATAATACCCTGGGGCTTGGTTTTGCCCCACAGTGCACTGATGGGCAGGGCAGCCTGACCTTGGCTGTGGAGAGATTAAATACATCACCTCCAGCATGATGTAATGACTGACTGCAACAAAAAATAGAAGGGAAAGGGGGGAGACATTGGCACTAGGAATGCAGGTCTTAAACCGTGCAGTTGTCAAGCAATGCATGGCATTGCATTGCCAAATGAATATTTGGGAGTTTTAAATCTTAAAAGAATTTATGCTAAAAGCTGTCTTCAGTAAACTAATGCCTTGGCATTTCCTGTGGTTTTGCAGTATTGATATTAATGTTGTTGCATGTTTATGTATATGTTTTTTGAATGCTTATTGTAAGCTGTATTTATATACTGCTGCCACTTCCTTCAAGGTCTTGACCATATTGTTTATGGAGACCATCTGATATCCAGGATTTATGACTATAGGAACAAGTAACTTTAGACACCCTGTCACAGATAAATGGGCAGTGGAACTCAATATTCCCACACAGAGAGGAGTGGAAGACTTGTGCTTTGGGGTGCAGGGTTAACACCAGAATAATTTGGTTTTAGCATGTGTCTCCCTACCTTGCCTGATGGGGGAGTGTGCAGCAGCTGTTAGAGCTGTGTATCTTGCTTTGCAGTAGATGCAGAATAATAAGTGTCTAATGAGATTTTCTCATTTTAGATTCTAAATAAATTAGATGCTCATCAATACCAGTTTTGTTCTAGAATGACTAAATTGCAGAGGCAGTTGCCTGTAATATATCAGCAGTACCTGGGGTGGACTTTGCTGGCTGGCTCTCCTGCCTTTGGAGAGCTTTCTTTGCTTTCTCCCCATCAATCTCATTGGCCTCCATTTCCATCTTGAATTCAGAAGATGGCATAGAAACAGGGAAGTTCATGGCTGTGTACAGCACTGTGTACTTCTTGTACTTCTGTTTTCTTCTAGCCCTGACTTCAGTTGCCTTGTTGACATTGTTTTTTGAGAGCTACATGCAGAAATGAAAAGGGAACATTAAAAAGAAGGGGTTTCTCACTTGGCTGAGAGATAGCTTACTGCTTATTTGAGTGTGTCAGTGGAGCAAGCCTTGCTGCTCTCCTCAGGGCAGCCATGAGCTGTGAATACAGACCTGGGTACATATGATAACAAATAAGCTTCCAGTTACACAGTGTCTTCTTCTGCTGAGTTTGATCTGAATAGAAGTAGAAAAATGCATTGTAAAATCCAAAAATGAGAAGGCTATTTCAGGGAGTAGGAAAAAGGGCTGTAGTCATGTGTATTGAGTTGCAGCTAGGAGCACCAGATGTGGAAGTGTCAGAAAGCTTGATAAAGGCATCCCAAGTACAGAGGTTAGAGTCTGGAATTGCTGAAAAACAAGGGAAGGGATTCTAGAAGATGCTGAATTTCTACCTGGGCAGATTTCCTAGTGAGATGCACTTCATCTGATGTGGAAGCTGCAAACTCTGCATGATGTAGGATGATGCAAACACTAATTTGTTAGAAAACTTTTTTCTAAAAAGCTTTACAGTGTGACCATGAATTCTGACATAAGAAGAAATGATATATATGTGTATATGATTGTAGGCAAGTCTTTCTACATAAAGTGAGTCAAAGGAGTGCCATAATCTTTAAACCTGTGGCTAAACATTTTAGGAAATATCCTTGTTATGCTGGCTGGGTATAATTGTGTAGCATTTGTGAACTTGAAAACTCAAAAGATTGTGTATTTGCAGCTGGATCTAGAAAGAAGCACTGACAACATCTTTTTCAGATGTATTGAGTTTTCTCTTTTTTTTTCTGGGGCTCAGATGAGCTTAAAGATGCTTTATCTCTCTGTGTACAAAGGAATTACCTTCAGAATTAGATAAAAATACAGTTTCTAAGAATTAAAAGACACACTTTAGGCGTGCATGTTCTGTTCCAGGCTTAAAACCTAAAGAGTTGGGTGTTGCTGCTCCTGAAATATTTTGGTACAACATCTTTTATATGTTAGACCTTGTTCTGTAAAGAAGCACTTGGTGTAAAGTAATTAATTTCTGCTTGAGCCTGGTGTTCACAGTATAGATAATAAATATTCCTTTAAATTTGCTCAGAAGGGATTAATGGTAGGTGAGCGTGATGGCTTAGAAAGTAAATTCTGGATTACAGGGAGGTAGAGGGTTGTGCACCACTTCAACCAACCAACTGGGCACCTTTCATTGATAACAGTTGTATCACAAGAATAGGAAAAAACCCCAAAATTTGCACATTGTCCCACTGGGAAGGGATCTAATCTAGCAGCCCAGCTTTTCAAAGCCTCTTGATTTTTGTACGCTGGGCGTTCATTGTGTTTCCTGGGTTAGAATTTGTGATTTTCTTTCAAAAACAAAAAGCTGACTTGTGTCATACAGGAAGAAAATAACCAGGGCTCAGGAGAATTAGAGTGAAAAGCCATTAGAATCTGCTAATTACAAGATGAAGAGCAGTCAAGCAGTGGTGGTCTATTGGGGAACCACTTGTGCACATTTAGATGTGTAGAAAGACTTTGTGTGTGACATTGTTGGGAAAAGTTTTGGTGAACTGTCTTGCAGATAGTCTGCAGCTCAGTCCTAGAAGCCAACACCAGAGTAAAAGTTGCCACCCTCAGTAAGGAAGGAGTAAATTTACTTAAATAATGGAGTTTCGGTGCCAACAGCACTAGATTTAGTTCAACTATATACTTTTATTCTACCTGTAAATAACAGAAGACAATTGAGTGCAAGCTTTCTCACCCAAGTGATTTTCCCACTGATTCAACAGCTTTACTTAATTAGGCTCCATCTCCTTGGAATAAGTGTTGAAAAAACAGCCATTTGTTAGCCAAAACATCTGCTGGGGAGGGAAGGTGAGAAGTTGTTAATTTATAATAAGATCTTTAAGAACCCTAACTCTGAATCCATAGAAGAAGCCTAGCTGAAAATCCAGGAAACTCATACTTACTTGAGTGATGGCTGTGCTGGAAGTTTCAGGTGAATCTCCTTTATTTGTGCAGAAAAGAGGGACAACAAAGAAGTGCAAACATTATGGCCTTTAATTATTTGTAATATGGTGAAAGACCCAAAAATGATTTCCAGTCCTTCATGTGAAAATGTGCACATACAACTTGGAAACACATCCATCCTAGGGAATGATGTCTTCAGCTTTTCCTTCTGATTTCCACTTCAAGGATTGATATGTGTGGCATAGCAAGAGAGGAATAGTCTCAGAAAGCATAGTATTCAAAGGAAAAAAAATGTGTTAGTGATTTGTGCTCATCTTGCCATTTTTTTGAGCCCTTTGGAATAGGTTTGATGTCAACAGAGAGAGACTAAAATGCTCAGCTATGATTTTGCGTGAGCCCGCTGGTGAGAGGGATGTGTAGCTCCTGCAGCTGCAGTGAGGCATCTTTTTGGTGAGGAGGGGTAGCAGAGAGGAGCCCTGCAGCTACTGGGAGGGTGGAGGGTCTGTTCAGAGCTTTTCCTCACTCCCTGGAGTTGAGTCCACTTGGGTATCAGTGGGTGTCCCTTCAAGGAGATGGGTGTGTGGTTTTAACAGTTGTCCATCTGGGATCACTTTCATCTCCTCCCAGCAATGTTTTCTTACACAAAGATGTAAAGGTGTGGAAGAGCTCCAACCTCAGCTGTCATTGGCTCCCTGTTGCACTGGAGCAGCTCTGACAACTTTTCAGTTGTTCAGCTGAGTTTCTTCAAACCTTGCAAAACATCCAGAGCATTTCTGATTGTCTTAATGTTGGCTACTCTTACATGAATACCAGCAGTCAGCCAGACTTTAATTCTCCTCTGTTCCTTTCCTGTACAAATTGCTTTCCCAGGGCCATCCAAAATAGGGCTCATCTTGGAGGGAAGGAAATCAGTGTGCTTTAAAATCCAGCTGTCACCAGATGAATAATTCCTTTGAATGATGAATCTTGCAGGTATCTCATATACTCTGAAAGGTCCTAAACTTGATTTTGTTTTTCATTGCCATCAAGAATGTGCTGCAAAAATTTCTCTTTTTTGGTGCAATCAGTGAAAGTCCCTTCAAATCCCATGGGTGAATGCTCTAAAGTTACTGTGTGTCCACCAGTCATATTCAGACTGGAGAAACCAGGGATGTGTCAGGTTCAGGACCATTAAGTGCTCCTGTTAGGTTTGTCTTTGCACTCAAGACCAATTTACAGCTTCATTTTACATAATGGATATCTCCTTGTGAATATGTGTCCAGCCTGTGCAATAACCAGAGATTCCTGGTGGAGTCAAGTCCTTCCCATGTCAAGGAACTGCCCTTCAGATTTCCCATAATACCGTCTCTGCAGTCCAGAAAAAAAAGCAGGCAGATGCAGAAAGTTTTTCATATGTCTCAGCTCAGAACTTCAGCCCTGGAACATGTTAGAGCAGTTCTGGAACTGCACCCTATATTAACATGAGTCATGACATGCACCTACATTTGCCAATTAAATTTTTTAATTTGTATGTAACACTAAAAGACAAAAATATGCATAATTTTGATGTCCCCAGAGCTTTTTTCTATTGCCTTAAGAGAACCAAGATTCTAAAGGTTGAGATTAGCAGCCACACAGAACAAAATGCTGCTGTTTGCCAGGCAGTAAACACTAATCTCTCAATCTTTGCTATGTTTGTTCATTTTTCTTCTTCAGTCTTGTTTTAGCAAAGGCATCTTGTTCCTTCTGCCTCTCCTGGTAAGAGGGGCTGCAGGTGCAAACTACTCATAGGAGAAGATTCATGTCTAGAAGAGTCATTTTAATAACTGCTTTTTTCAGAGCAGAATTACTCAGTTGGGCTGGCTCTTCCACATTCCCAGTGCCTCTGCTTTGGGAGTTGCTGGCTCCTGCAGGCAGCAGAAGTGGAAAGGATGAATAAGGCCAGTCTTTAAACCTTCTTGCCCTGCATAGCAACAACCAGTCAGTTATGGTAAAGTAGAACATGCAGCCACAATGGATGGTGAGGCCCTGTTTTTCATGCCTCAGTGCTACAGCTAGTCACAGTAGTGTGTTTGGGGAAATAGGTGTTCTGCCAGTTCAGTGATGATGGTGGTTTTCTTTTGAGGTCCTGGTGACTCCATTCATACATGTCCTGGCAAAAAGATTGGTTTAATGTACACACAGTTACAAACCTGCAGATCTAAACAGCTGCATGATGACTTTAGGTGTTTAACACATGGACTGTATTGACTGTTTTACAGGCTACACAAAAGGAAGTGAATTGTTTTCTTGGAGGATTAAAAACAAGTTACTTAGCTGTGTTCCTGGAGAACCAGTGCTGGAGTGCCTTAAAAAGCAAGTTCCTGTTTGTTCAGTGACAGGTTTGGTGCTAATTTTGCTGCTGTCTGCTCCTGTTTGCATCTCATGGTTGTGGATGAAAGCAGCAGAGCAGTGATTAGCTCAGACCCTGCTGAAAAAAAAGCCAACACCCAGGGGGGGCTTCTGAAGAACAAGGGAGTGAGAGTAAATTACCCTCTGGCATTTTTCTATTTTATTTAGCAGGTAAATCTGTTCATTAAAACAGAGTTCATTTACACTGGCACCCCAGCAGACTGCAGCAGCAGGGTGAATTACCAGTCACTCAAGAGTGCAAATGGGAATCATTCAAATCCTGCATCATCTGCACTCAGGAGTTCAGGTCTCCTGCATTGCACAGTAGATCGCTGCTGGTCCCTCTCCCTTGCTTCCAGAATCCTATCAAGCATCCTGGTCCCTGTTTCAGTGCCCAGATAATATTTATATCTGCTTCCCCCCCACAGTGGGTTTTGATTTTAATGTTGTTAACCAGAAGCTGAGAGTTCACTGCATTAGATTCTTAGCCACCAAATTAAAAGAAATTGCAGTATATTCTTCCTTTGAGGATATACTTTCTTTTCAGGAGCTTAGACTTGGAGGATCATTAGTGAGATAATATCAGGATTTTTAACTAATCCTCAAATGACTGTGCCAGGGTGAACAAATCTCTCTGTGTCAGTTAGCCCAGTGGTCCGCCACAAGGCTATTCTTACCTGATAAATGGATTTTCACACTGAAGGGGATTTTTATTCCTTGGCCCCAAATCTTGAGGCTCTGCAGTCCTGAACTTCATGGTAAGGCAGCACGCAGCCAGCTTGGGGCTGTGTTGAGCTGCCTTCCCACTCCCTTCGGAGCAGGGCGTGTTCTAGTCACTGAGTTCATTAAAAATGCATGTGTTAAGTGATAGGATAATTACAGCAAGTTTGTCTGGGGATGGATAGCAGAAGCGAGAGAAATTTAAAGATGTGTCTCAGAGAAGACATCAACTGTCGTGAGAGAAAGCAGCTCACTGCGCGCGACGTCTGCTGGCACCAGGATGGCTGCAGGACACCTGTCTGGGAGCAGTGCTTCTCCCCACATCCCTGGGGCTCTTGCCAGCACCCCAGTGCTTGTCTGTGGATTTCCCTGTAGATTTTGGATAGGATTTTGACTGGGGAGGGTGCATCTGTGCTTGCTGGTCACGTGAGGAATGCAGTCTGGAGAGAAGACGCTCTCTCTTCTCCAGCTTTTGCCTGGGGGTTGCCTGACTGATGCAGCAGACCATTAATATGCAGTCAACCAGGCTATCTCCAAATACAACTCCATCAATTGGCAGGAGGTAAATAGATGCTGCCTGTCTGCTTAAGGCAGGACTGGAGCCCTCTCTGTTTATATCTTCCCTTTCAAACTGGGTGCATCTGCTATTGCTCTCTAATCTCTTCTCCTCTTTGTTTTACTCATCTGAAGCCTCTTGGCCTTGGAGCTAGAGGGGTTCTGTAACGGTGATTAGTTGGTTTAGTTAGGATGCTGGAGATCTTTGTCCTTGTGCTGCCAAAAGATGAAATAACTATTATTTATATTCGTCCATTTCACAGGGAGGCTGTGAGAATTAATTCATGTTTGTAAATTGCTTTGGCGATTTAAAGCTCTGTAGAAGCACTAAGGATTATTGCTTTCTAATTCTTCAAGGTAGTATAACTTATAAAGACCTCTAGCCTTGAAAGCATCTTGGATATAGGAAGAGTTAAATCCCTTTGAAATCAGATATACTTCTAATGTTTAAGATAAAAATAACAACTTCTCTGCTGCTTCATCCAAAAAAAAAAGGAGGGGGCAGGGGAAAAAGCAATGGCAGGTTCTGATAGTGCCTCTTTTTTTTTTTCCAGGAGTCCAACGTGCTTATTGCTGCTAACAGTCAGGGTACAATTAAGGTAAGTTATTTTACACATCTCGCCTTTAAACACTTGAATCTGTTGATAGTAAAGAGCAAGGTCAGAGACACTGAACAGCCAGGAGAAACCATTAGAGGAGATCATCTTGGCTGTGGAGGTTTGCAATTTAAATGATGTATTTGCCTCTGGCACACAATGGAGTGAGCAGGCAGTTCCCCAGCAGTGAAACCAGTTGCAGTGTGGTGTGGAAGAGTTGCTGGTGGCCATCCAGCACCTGCTGCTGCTCCTTGGGGTCCTGGCAGCATGGAGGGCCTTGCACAAGCACCTCCCCAGGCTGGTGCTGGCTCCCATGGCAGCAGAGGCTGAGTGTTAACTCACCAGCATTAACCTGAGCCTGTGCTCTGGCTGCTGCAGAGGCAGCAGGGCTGAAGGCTGAGCTCCTGGTGTGCAGCTGGCTGGAGCAGCACTGAAATGAGCAGGGATGCTCCCTGTCTTTGCTGATTCTGGTGCTCAGATGGGTGGTAACAGACAGCAGCTGCCAGCATGGGGTTTTGTGAAAGCATCAACCTTCCCTGTGCACAGTACCAGGTTTTCAGCTCTTTAATTAAGTCTTCCAGAGTGTCTGTTCAATGTATTTCTGTCTGTGGAATGTCAAGTGATACAGAGAAGACTGTCCTTCTTTATGTGTCTGTCAGCCAAACAAAACCAGTACCCAAGGCGGTACCAAACTCAACCCAAACCCAGAACTTTATCCCACATTCTGCACAGCAGCACTGACCTCCACCATGCTGCTAGGTTTGGTGCTTAATGCCCTAAGCTTGTAGCCCAGACCCCTGGCAACATTCTGGAGCTGCTGTTAAAAGCCTTTACTTGCTGTCTGCAGTTTTACACTGCATTGTCATTGTCATGAGGCTGAGGTCCTGATTGTCCCTCTCATCCCTGTGGCAATAGCAGTTCTCTGAAGCCATACCAGAGCTGCTGGTCTGAACCACCCTGGAAAAATCACCAAAAATGCAAGAATGGCTAGAGACCCGAGTGGTCTGTGTTTAATTGCATGTTAAGATTTTTTTTGCCCTTTTTTAGGACACAAGTGGCTGGGTTACTCCTGCTGTTGCAGCATGCGATGCTGTAGCCTCTCATTCATAGGGGATTTATTTATATATCTTATTTTGGAATTGGTTGGTGGTTACTTTGGTCACCTGCTCCTTAGGAAAATGGACTAAATGCACAGAAGCTTTTGATGTTTTGAAGTGAATCCAACAGCAAGAGCAGTGATTAGAGAGGAGAGGTTTTGCTCATGCACTTTGCTTGTTAATGAGAGAAGGTAGACAGAAATGTGCAGACAGCCAGGGTTGTCAGAACTCTGGTATCTCCATTTGCCTTTGACAGCATGCAGCAGGAAGGATGGTCTGGGAAAGGCCTGGGTGTGCCCCACCTCACTTTGGGGACACATGCCATACTGGGCATTACCCACGAGCTACAGCTCTAGAGCTCTTCCCAGGGAAGCCAAATGAGGTTCATGCAGACTCTGGCAGCCCCACAGGCACTTTTCTGCTGTCTAGTCCATGCTTTCAGGTGCTGCTGTTCTATCCCAGCCTGGACAAGAGAAACAAGAGCACAGAGGGCTGGGATGACAAAAGCTCTGGTCTCTGTTACAAGATTTCCAAGAGCTGTGTGATTGAGATGAAGGGAGATGAGGCATGTGTAGATGGTTTTGCTTTGTGGCTAATTTATCATCACACAAGCAGACATCAAAATTGGGATGCTTGCCAAGTGCTTTTCCCATCTGTGGGATATTATTGCATGCTGGTGAATAAAGGGTAAGGGATGGAGATGGAAGGGTCAGTCCTGTCTTAGAGATCTATATGCTGATGTAGGAAATAATGAATGTCACAAATTCCTATTCTAAATGTCTCGTCTTCCTTACTAACCAGGTACTGGAGCTGGTATGAAGGGTTTTCTCTCAAGGCATGAGGTACTTGGTCCGGCTGATATGCTACAGTTTTCATCTGGGAACCACAGTGGGACAAGAAATCAAAACCACCTTGATGTTCCTCCCCAAAATGATCATGTTAGGTTTTTTTTCCATTTATGGACTTTCTAGGACATTTTGAGACACTGGTAACACCAGTAAACTGTCTGCCATCAACATTAACTCCACAGACTTTGATGGTGGTGGTGGTATGGTTGTCTAATTTTTATGATAGGAAAACAAATTCTTTTAAATAAAAGCAAAAAGGAATAATAAAATTTATTGAGCCACAAGATGAAGCTGGAAAATTGTCTTGTTGCATAAGAGAACAGATTTACTTGTGAAGGGATCTTACAGGAGCACACAGGCCTGTCCTCAGTTGCACATCTCCAGTTACTTTCATCTGGACTCTTCTTCATCCCCACTGGAAAAAAAAAGTCTCTGAGCCTTACCTGGACATGCAAGCAATCCACTTTGAAATCCCATCATGACACAGTTCTGTTGTTCCTTTGATTTATTAATTATTTTTTAGATGCATTGTATGTTGAGAAATGTCACTGAGGTTGACACCACTGGAGACTGAAGTCCTCTAGTCATCAAGAAGAAAAGGACACCTTCCTTTCCTCCTCTCCTTAGACCCCTTCCTTGCCCCAAAGAGGCAGTTCCAAAGGAGAGGATTAAGTTGTCCTCCCATCCATGTGGGCCACCTGCCACCAGCAACATGCTGAGATGAGGGGGCCTGCAGTTCCTGGGACCTCGACTGACCTTGCCAAGACAGCATGGGATAAAGATGATCTGCCTCCCACTGATCTGGCTGTGTTTGACTATCTCAGCTAGAGGAGGAAGCTTCTAGATCCCAGTTACCAAAGCCCTGCACCACTCAATCACCTGTGTGGTCTGGTTGTGTTTGCCCCTCTCTGCCCACCGTGGAAGCCAAGCATCTTTAATGTTGTAACAAGAGAGGGGATGGAGTTGGTTTGTAACATGTTTCAGAGCCATGATATAAGTAGCCTTATTTTTAATGGTCATTCATACACTTAATTGTAAATATGGAGGGGGAATAAACCATGAAGTTGAGAGTTGTTGTTGCTTTCTTGGCAGGATATAGCAGAGCAGATAAGAAGGTGCAGACGGTCGTCACGAGCAGCAGCCAGGCTGAACTGTCAGGATTGCTGCCAGAACTCCTTAAGCTCTAAAGTGCATTTGGTGGGCATAGCATCTTTTCCCTGCTGTGGGTATCACAGGTGCAATGCAGACATTGATACCCGTGGAAAGTGTTTTGGTTTGCAAACAGGATCCTCTTCCTTTCACTCACGGCAGGACGTGTCTCCTTCAGGCCACAGGGGCTGGGTTTAATGCAGGGATTTCACACAGGTCTCGTGTCCTCCATGTGCTAAAAGACTGACTCTGATCTTCCCAGGAGCATTGTGTGATCCTCTCACACCCTTTGGGCACAGAGCAGGGAAGAGCAAGGATGCTCTTGAGGATATGAATAAAGAAGCAGGGATGAAGCCTTGTGGCAGAACTGCAGACAGGTCCTGTCCTGCTTCAGTGCTGGTGCATGTTTTTAGGGGGTCATCTGTGGTCATTCAAAGGTGAGTCTAGTCCAATGAAGAGAAAAGTGATGCTGAGCTCCAAGGGAGAGGTGGATGCATGGCTCTCAAATGCTGCATTCTGGTTTTCTTCCATGATTTCTGGTGTGTCAGTGGGGGGGAGAGTGAGGAGAGAAGGAAAGGAGAGAGAAGAGAGCACAGCAGCTTGTGTCCTGCTTGGGAGTGCTACCTGCAGGTCTCCGTTGTATGAGTAACCTGAGTCATTGTGGCAGAAGAAAACAAAATTGGTTCCTCCTGCCTGATGGCAGCTGTCTGACCCATATCACTGAGCACTAGTTTGATTTCCATGTTGCTCCATTTTAAGAGAATATGGTGTGGAGTGACTGTGCTTCCCAGCCAGCCCTCTCCAAAGGCAGGTTGATGTGATATCCCTTACTACTGCTCTTCCTGCTTCTCCTGGTTTCAGGTGTGGGTTCCCCCCAGTCTCTGGCTTGTTTATCAGTGCCTGCTAATTTATTTTGCCAACTGCCCTGGCTGCTGTTGTACCCCAGCCCGGTGCCACACAGACGCTGTTGGCAGGTGACCTCATTCCTTCTCTCCCCCCACTTGAAGATCTTCTGTTTTTGAAATTGAAATTGCTCTGACAAAGCTAAGATCTTTAAAACAGAAGAAAAAAAGCAGCTGTTTTGAATGCTGTAAGGTACTCCTTGAATTAAACAGGGAAAGATGTTTAACATCGGATGCCTTTATCTTTTCAGTTTTCATTCTGTTTCAATCAAGATAAAATGCAAATTTGGTGTCTGGTCCTAATTAGAAACACAGCAGCTCATAAACACAAGTTGATGGCAATTTTTTGCCTTTGTCTCTTTGTCACAAGAGGTAATGCTCCTTATTTTAATCCCCTTAATTTTCTTTCCTTCAGGTAACTCTTCACAGTTGACAAATTAAGTCGCATATAATTACTGTAATTTTGTTTGGTTTTTTCTAAACAGCATGTGGTCACTATTTTTTTTAATTAGTCACTGACTCAACAAATGGTTCCTGCCAGGTTTTCAGCCTTTTTAGAGTCAGGGGGTGATTGATTTTGGGAGGGATGTCCAGAGGTCTTTGGTCCAAACCCCTGTGCAGAGCAGAGCTTACTCAAAGTTGGATGAGGCTGCTTCAGGGCCTGGAGCTGTTCACAACTCAGCCAGGTAAGGATAGAAGATGATTCCCAAAATCAGATTTCCAGATTTTGGGATCTAGCAATCCAGATCCAAAGACTGGAAGCTGCCCCAGAATGGTTTTGCCTCCAGCTCTCATGTCCTTGCAAGAGGTGTTAGGTGAGTCAGATTTTTTGAGAAAGGGAATTTAAAACATTTCTTGGCCAGCCAGTACCTTCAATTAACTTTAAAGCATTTGACAGAAGAGTAGGAGGAACATGCCTCAGTGCTAAAAAAATTCAGTGCTAGAGGGAATTGAAAATGATGGTCAATGGGAAATCTAAATTAATATCAATATGTCAGGGCTCTCCTGCAGTGAGTGTGGCCAGCTGCTAATGCCTGTGTGGAGCCGTGTTTGTTTAGGGTAATTTTGTTTAACTATGGAAGATCATAATGACATCAGCAGATAACTGGGAAGGCAGATTAACTCCTTTCCAGCTGAAATGTCCTCTTTCCTTTCTCACTGCTTTTCTGGAGGCCAGAAACATCCAGCAAGGACCTGCAGCAGTCCAGGGGTGAGTAGAGTGTTCACTGTGGAGTTTGCCTCGGAGAGCTCCCCTTGTGTGTCAGCAGCACCCGGTGTCCTGGCAGGCAGCCAGAGGGCCTGATGGCATCCTGCCTCCTGCCAGCCTTCACCTCTGCCTGCAAAGGCTTTTCCTTGAGGCCAGCCTCATGGGATGTTCCTTGCCTGATCTCAGAGAGGAATTTTCCTTCCTCTCAGCAGTGTGGAGACCATGTCCTGTGCTTGTTAATGGGTGGAACAGCTATAGAGGTCAGGGAGTGTCACCTACCTTAAGTGCTGGGGATATGAGAGGTTTGGCTGTTGGGAAGGTGTGCTTGAGACTGTGGGAGTCCACAAATCAGAGCAGTGTCAGTGACATAAGGACCAGAGCCCACATCTGTCTCCTGGAGAAGCACCTGTAGCACCCCAGCCTTCTGGTAACCCCCACCACATGATTTGCTTTAATTTTGTTTTCAGAGCAAGCTGCAAATTCTTGAAGCGATGATCATCTCATTTCTGCTTAGTTACAAGGCAGCATTTGGGTATGTTAAGTCTTTAAGTTCTTTTTAATTTAAAAATGGTTAGTTGGGTTAAATCAAGATTAATTCTCTGTTCTGGGTGTTAACCAGCCATTTGAATTAAGTAGGTCTTGCCAAAAAACTGTTTTAAATCTCTCCATCTTAGCTTTCACATGTTAAATCTGGCTCTGGCTGATGGCTGGCCATTATTACTCAGCAGAGGCAGGACAAGAATTTGCCTTCCAACATCAAGCAGCAGGGAAAATTTTCTGGGAGGGGAAAGAAAGTGATGTTTTTTTGACATCTCTTAGCAATAAATTTTGAGAAAGAAAACTAGTATGAACTTTCCTGACCAGTGTGCAGGGGAAGAGGAGAAGGTGGTTCCACCTCTACGAGACTGCAGCATCTCACAGGGCTCCCTGCATCATGAACATTTCAGGTGAAGGAGGGCTCCACATGCACATCACAGCCTCTAATCTGCCTGGAATAGAACATGTCAGTGTGCTGTGGTGGAAAATAGCTCATCAGGGAGTGAGGGGACAAAACCAATCTCATCTGATAATCGCTTGCCTAAAACCTCTGATCCATGCAGAGAGACAGGTTTTATTCATCTCTCAGTTCTGCCTTCTCCAGTGTCTCCCAAATCTGTTCAGGGAGTTGTATTTCCTCGATGCTCTTGTTTGACTTCCAAAATCTGGGAGTGCAGACTTACATGAATAGCAAGAGGAGTGTGAGTGCCATGAGCATCTCTAACACCATCATCTTCCCTGAAATTCTTCCAGTGCCTCCACCCATCTGAGAACTGAGAAGCACACTGTCTAAGATAATCATTTGGGAAGATAATAATTTGGGAATTAGTTTTGGAGGTAAAGGCTGTCCTTGGGAGGCCTGAGTAATAGCACATGACAGCTGAAACTGAGCCAGCAGCACGAGCACAACACAAGTGCCAAACCCACAAGTGCTGATGTGCCCTTGCAGCCCCAGGAGCCTTTAACCCATGAATTAGAAGTGTTCCTTTCAAGATTAACTCAGCATGAACCCTTCAACATCAGGAGCCTTCCAGAGACCACAGTGGGTCTGCAGGGAGTCACAAGCCCAGTGCTGGGCTCTAAGGGGCTGAGCCATGGAGGTGTGAAGGCAGTGGAACCTGTGTGTCCCCTTTTCCAGACCCCATGATGAGGACAGTGACCGGTGGGGTTGAGCAGCTCATGCTGCAGGCATGATCCCAGCAGCTGTCTCTTCACTGTGAGATGGGCAGGGCTGGGTAGGGAAAATGCTCTGCAGCTCTGATTTCGGTCTTTAAAAGCCTTATTTCAACAACAAATTTGTCTTGATTATAGTGCTTAATTTGACTTGTCAAAATCTCCATAAAACCATTTAGGTTGTTTCAGAGGGAAAATACACTCCTTTTATCCCCTTAGATCTGAGCAGGAGCTGGTCTGAAGCCACCAGGCCAACTGCTCTGGTCCCATGACCAGTGTCCTGGGTCAGAGGCATGTGCTAGGGTACTGCCTCCAGGGATGAGCCCTCACACCCCCAGCATGGTGCCAGGGCTCAGCTACCCATAAACTACAGAGACTTGTTTTGTTTATTGCTTGATAGTTATGAAAACAATTACCAAGAGCCAGTGGCTCTTTCCTGGTCCTGTAGTGAGCAAAAAACATCCTGAAGCTGGCATTGATCTGCAGAGAGCAAAGCAGCCCATGCCTGAATGGGCTGGGGGCAGGGGTGCTGAGGGGAAGTGAAGTGGGGCTGACCCCTCAAAGTCAGCAGAGCATCACGCTCGAGCTGGTGCCAGACGGGCGCCCAGGCCGGGCTGAAATGGGGCAAAGCCCAGCAGACCGTGATGGCACAGCCCCAGGGAGGGCTCTGAGTCCTGGGAGGGACATGGGACAGCCCTCCCTGAGGCTGTGGGGACAGTAGGGGGGCATCCCCTGCTCCCCAGCTCTGCACTGAGGAGGAGGAGAGCTGGTTTCCAAGCTCTTGACATGGGTTGAGAACTGGGTTTATGTTGCTAGCAAAGGGCAGTGGAGCCAGGAAGAGTTCGGAGCACCACGTCTGTTTTGTGAGATCTTAAGAAGCAGCTTCTGTCTGGTGTTAGTGGAGAAGACATCCCTGCATGCCCCAGAGAGAAGAGGAGCAGATAGCATTGATTACAACCTATCCCCACCCCCTGCTTTTCTCCTGTTCATTTTTTTTTTCCTGTAGGAGATTAATGGGAACTCTTTGTCTTCTAACATGACTGTACCTTATGAATTCTCTGTCTCATCCTCATCCTTTAAATTATCCACATAATAAAATATGTATTCAGTGATTCCAGGTCATAATTTGATCTACTTTGGGAAGAAAAGGAATGATAGAGAAGGATTGCCAGCATGCTCAGCTCTCCTCCATTTATCTTTATTTATCTTCTTTTTTTCCTAACAACTTGTGTGCAGCCAAGTGATGGAAATTCCAGTACCTGTGTGCTGGTTCCTTGCAGGACAAGCATCCCCCTTGTACCCCCCAGCTGGACAGGACCCACTGAGCTGCTCTGGCTGCCCCACCCACCATCTGCTGGCAAAGGAGGTGTTTGGGGTGGTGACCCATCCCTATAACTCCTGCCTTGCCCTCACTGCTTCTGGGATCAGTTTTATCCAAACTGTAAAGTGGGCAAAACCTTGCCTCTATGCCAACCCCACATATGTGTTGGTTCCTGCAGGACAGTGGGTCTGCAGGAGTAAACCTGGAGAGGCACATGGAGCAGTGGGGATGTGCCCAAATTGCTGGCAAAGGCACAATGGCATGGCCTTATCCCAAGGCAGAGACATGGGCTTAAGGTTCCTTCCTTTGTACAGCTTCTGTACAGCTCTGGAGCTGCCAGAGTTTCATTTTAATACCAGATTTAAGGTCTGAACATGGGTTTAAATTATTTCACTACATCCCTATGACATCTAAAAAGCCTTGTGCATGGCAATAGCAGCAGTAAAGGGCATTTTTGCACTTTAAAAAACCCCAGGAATCTGTAATTTCCTGATGTCGCTGAGGTGTGCTGCAATTCCCACCAGAGCTAGGAAGCTGCCTGTGCCCCACAGGCCTGGGAGAAGGAGGAGGAAGAGGAGGAGGGAGAGGGAGCCCAGCACTGTGCAGCCAGCGAGGGGACACCTCCAGTCCAGTGTGTCCCCGGCATGGAGCACCCCCGAGGCTCCTGTGTGGAGGAGGTAGGAGACAGTTTGGGGTGGGAGGGGGTTTGTCCTCTCCTGCACAGGGGCAGGAGACTGTCCCTGCTGGGCTGCACCAAAGGAGTGATTGTGCCAAGAGCACGTGATGCTTGTTTGCAATGAGAAATCAGAGTTTAAAGTCCTTGCATTTAGTCAGGGACTAACATCTCCTGTGTGTGCATCTCCCCCATGGCCCTTTTCAAAGCCATTTGTCTGCCTGGGGCCTGCAGAGCCTCTTCTGATGGGATGCAAAGCGTGTTTCAATGTCGTGGGCTGAGGGGGTGTCAGCACTGCTTCTTGGGAGGCAGGATTTTGGTTGAAAGCTTCCAAAAGAAGGCTTCAAGGAGATTCAGCACCACTTGTTTTTGAGCCCACAGAGGCTGTTTGCCTCTTGCCTCTGCTTTCAAGGGCTGTTTGTTCTGGTGATAGAGATGGTCTGCATGTCTGGCACTGCTGGTGGGTGAGAAAGCAAAGACTCGTCACAGGGATGATGCTTTAATGATGCTGAAGTGTTACCATGACCCCAGACAGGCCAAGAGGGACAAAAGCCAGATTGGAGCCACCTGCCATGGGACTCCAGGAATTTCTGAGCATCTAAGATCTTGCTGCTGCACCTTCTGCTGTAAGCAGTGGGACAGAGGGGGAAGAGAACAATCCCAATGTCCCAAAGCACCCAGAGTGATTTAGAAACCTGGGAACTGTTGTGCTTTGCCAGGATACCTGTGTCTGGGCTAAGATAAAACCTCTTTTTGGGTTGGCCCTGAGAGCAGGGGGAGATTTTCAGCTTACTTTGCATGGAAGAACCTCAGGATAGCAAAACAAGAAGATGCTCTATCCAATGTCTGTTCTCAGTCCCTGCCTGCCCAAATTCCCTGCTCCTGCCTGCAGCCTGTCCTCTGGGCAGGCTGCTGACTCCATCCTGCTGAGCCAGGAGAGCCACTGGCTGCTTGCCCAGTTCTCAGCATGTTTTTAGGCTGGGGGTGACAGCACCATGGCAGAGCCCCCTGCCATCAAGGGCAACCTGCTGCCCCACAGCCCTGCCAGCCTGGCCACGGCTCCCACTGGGCACTGGGCTCCAAGAGGGACCCTCAGAAGAGCGAGCCCCTGCAGGGTGATGCCTCTCTCCCCTCTCTCCATGTGGCTGGGCACCAGCCATCCCAAACATAATGGAGAGGTATTTGGGAATGTGTCTGGGCACAGGCTGGCAGGGAGACACAGCTGATGCTGGGGAGGAGCAGAGAAATTGCTGCCAGCAGCACCCTGAAACCCAAGGATTGGGCAGGGCTTTGCATCCACTTAGCCCAGCAGTATTTACCAACCTCAGTGATGCCCCAGGAGTGACTGTCATCTCCTGGGCATGCTCAAGGAGGGGCTGGAGACAGAGAAAGGTGAGCAAGACCAACACTTAATGCCAGGAGCTGCCACATCCTTGTGTCCCTCAAGGATCAATGTGTCTCCATGCTCTCAGCATCAAAGCTGTGCCTGTCCTTAACATGCAAGATCAAAGAATCCATTTAGTTTCTTGTGTGCTCCCAGTGATCCCTAAGCACAGGTCTACTGGATGTTTTCTGAAAAGCCTCCTCTCCTAATGGGTGTCATATATACAGGCATGTTGTCTTAACACACCTGCTGCAGCAGCTGGGCTTCACATCAATGCTGTTCTATAGTATTGATATTTATTCACATGTAAAACATTAGAAACTGCTTGGTCATTGCAAGACAGACTTCCCCTGGCTTCACAGCAAAGGTGTTTGCTTCTCCCCAGCAAGGTCAGAGATGGACACAGCCTCAGGGGCAGCACAGGTTGTAGCTGCCAGCACATCACCCACCTGAGCTTGCTTGCATTTCCCACCACTGGAGCATCTCAAGGTCTTTCTCCTCTCCTTTGGAAACACAAACTGCACTGAAGGAGCTCTTTGCAGTGGACTGAGGAGTGGCTTTCCCAGCCCACCCCCAGGAGGACTGAAGCCCTGGTGGAACGGACCAATACAGCACCTGAGCTGCCTTGCCAGAAAGCTCACGTCTGTTTTGTGGGATGGTTTTTTGGCTCTGTTGCCATTCTCCACACCCTTGCCAGTGCTCACATTTTATGACAGCAGATAATCTGGAGGCTTTGATTGAAGGGTTTATCACTCTCGTGATTATAATCAAACCTTTTTTAATATCACTTTTGTTTACAGTGTGCTGCTCTCTCTTAGTATAGACACACAGCCCCTGTGTATTCTGCAAGTTCCTGTTGTCAGCCTCCCATGGCCCCTTATTCTGATCCTGTCAGGGCCCTCAGGCTTCAAGTATCTCCCCAGAGATACTTGGCTTCAAGTATCTCCCCAGAGCTCTCCAAACTTCCACCCTAGGAACTCAAGAATCCACCCAGAGCCCTTAGAACTTCCCCCCGCCGTGACCCAAATAAACCCCCCACGGTGCTGAACATCCACCCGAGGTGGATATTTGGATACCCCAAATATCTCCCCCAGCTTCTCCATAACCTCGAGCATCCCCCCCATGAGGTTCAAAGGATGCTCCCCTGCCCAGAACGGGCTGAAGACCTCTCCGAGACGATTCAGCCTTCCTGGGTCTCTGTGAGGGGAAGGTGGTGCCTGTCCTCGTCTATAATTGAAATAGATGGCATCAGGACGGATCAACATCTAATTCCTCGCCGGGGTAACTGGAGACATATGTTTAATTTTCTGGTAATTGGGGCTGGGAGCCCCGGTTGGTTGCTGTGGTCGCACGGGAGGGTCGCGCTGCCGGGAGGCGGCTCCGCTCCGCACAGGAGCTGTCCCTGGGGCTGAGAAGGAATGAAAGCCATCTCCCGAACTTCTTCTGCAGAATTCCCGTTGCCACACACCTCCAGGGAAGTAGCAAGGCTGCTCAAAGCCCAGGGGAGTGGGTGGGCACTGGCTGCAGATCTGGGTCCACATAAGTTTTTTTTTTTTGAGGGATGTACCGAGAGAGGAGCAGCAAGAGGGGAAGGATGGGAACAGCAGCGACTCACTGCTGGGCACCCCCCCAGGACTGCACAGGGAAGAGATCTTGGGGCTTTCAGGCCAGTCCAGAAGGTCTCATTCACTGGAGAGTGCTTTTCCTAACACTGAAGTGATGGAAACCCCTGGGGTATCCCTGAGGCTCAATCCCCACTGGCATCAGCAAGGCAGGCTGGTGAAAGATGAGGGTGCCTGTGCTGTGTGGGTGATTATGGCCCCGAGTCCCAAAAGGAGCATGAGCAAAACAGAGAGAAAAGGGATTTGAAATTATCTCCCAAATAATTTTTCTAAACTAAGGTCTCTAGTTCTTCCCAGCATGGCCCCCAGGGACCCCTTCAGACCATCCATGACTCATGTAAACCACATGCTCTTTCCTCCAGAGACCATCCCTTGGAAAACTTCTTGTGTTGGCTACAAAACAAGCTGGTTTCCCATTTTGGGGTGTACTTTGCTCTGAAGTACATTTAAGAGCAAAGGATTTTGTCTATCTCTCCTCAGCATCATTAAGGTTTCACTAAGGACCCTCAAACAGGGGTGACAGTTTTGGGCTCTGCTTGACACTGCTTTTCCCTTGCACCTTCTCTTCACAGGAACTGGAGCACATGGGTTTTACAGCCAGGCACCCTGCTCTGAGGGACTTGAGTGAGAAACTCCTTCGTGTGAGGTCACACTCAAAACACATGAGTTTTGGGGACATTGCCCTTGACTTTGACTTGCAGGCTCATTGTTGGGCTGGAATGTGAAGGAGGGCAGTGACTCCTCCTGCTGGAGAAAGGGCCTGCTCAGCTATTTCAGTCTGGCTTACATATGGCTTGTTGAGCTTTTTTCCATCAGTGTGGTCCAAGGAATGTGATTTTGGTCATGCTGGTACATCTGTAAAGTCAAAGCTGAAATACTTCATTTCCAGCTCGGGCTTTTGCATGATTGTGATGCCTTAGGGTTTAGCTTTTATATTTTTTCAGATTCTGTGCTGCTTCAGTGTGTAGTTCTGAGCTTCTTATTAAGGGATGGTAAGCTCTCTTCACAGAGTAGGGAGACAAAACAATTCCTTTCCTAGCTTGGAAGCAAGGACAACCACCCAAATTTCAGGCCCAAGAGCATAAGCAACATGGACTGAAGAGAGAAAAACAAGAAGGATGGGATTTCATAACCTAAAGCTATAACTGGACAATTAACTCCAATATGCAAATGGAGCAGAAGTTGTTAAAGTGAGAGACCTTATGACCAGTCATCCATTTTGGGACTGTTTTGGTTCATCTTGGGTGCAGCCCTGGCTGGGCTCTTGTGCTGCCCAGGGTGGATCCACTGAGGCCTTTTGATAAATCCCCACTTTATTCTTTAACTCTGCCTAACCTCTGTTCCAGGTCAGCCTACACAAGGCATCAATAGTCTGCAAAGTTCCCTACCAGATCACTGGTGGCACTCAGGGTGTAGCTCAGCCAGGTTTAGTTATCTCCAGTGTCTGAGACCATCCAAAAATCCCTGCTGGCTTCCTTAGGCTGGTGGGTTTCACTCTGTGAAGGATGTCTGTGGGAAGGTATAGGGCTCCCTACACATTTAAGTGTACAGAGCTGAACAGCTCATCACTATTAATGGCCTTTATACTTCTCATTGAGCTTCCATTTTATGCAGGTAGGAGGTAAATTAGGCAATTTACCCAAAGTGGTGTGGGGAAACTGGGACATGAAATCCTATCTGAGGACCATTTAGGACCACCTGTGACTGAAGAAGGTCTGTTTTAACATACCAGGACAGAGTCTCTCACCTGAGGAAGTAGCTTGCCAAGAAACCTATCCAAGTTTTGTGCAGAATCAGGTGGAATTGCTCTTCTCAACTTCGGTTTACCAGCTTAGCTGTGAAAAAAATACTTTCTACTGTCAACAGTGCTACTCATTGTTGAGCAAAAAGCTTTTGGAGGCTCATTACTTTCAATACTCAGGTAGGTTAGGATGTTAAAAGGAATTAGAGTGCTCCAAATATGCTGCAGCTACCTTCTCTCTCCTCCCCAGGCAGCTCTGTTCCCCTGTCCTGTCACATACAACTGACAGCCCAACCTCCCAGCTGAGTAACAATCTTCCCCCCCAAATGTTAATTAAACTTTGGGGGGGCCGGGGGGGGCGTCAGAACCCAGAGTTGTGGGTACTACCCATACCTGTTTTGTGGTATTACAGAATTCCAGAATGGTTTGGGTTGGAAGGGACTTTAAAGACCATCTTATTCCACCCCCAGAATACCAGGTTGCTCCAAGCTCTATCCAACCTGGCCTTGAACACTTCCAGGGATGGGGCAGCCACAGCCTCTCTCAGCAACCTGTGCCAGGGCCTCCCCACCCTCACAGGGAAGAATTTCTTCCTAAAATCCCATCTAACCCTGCCCCTGGCAGTGGGAACCCATTCCCCCACCTCTTGTCACTCCATACCCTTGTCCAAAGTCCTCTCTTTGGAGCCCCTATAGTCACTGGAAGGGGCTCTAAGGTCTCCCCGGAGCCTTCTCTTCTCCAGGCTGACCAACGCCAGCTCTGTCAGCCTTCCCTCACAGCAGAGAAATTCCAGCCCTCCGACCACTTCTGTGCCCACGCCGATTCGCATCCAGACCCCAGGAAGGCTGAGCTCAAACTCAGTTGGCTCTCACTTTTTCTTGCATCCCATTTTACCTCCTTTCCCCCCTCTCCTTTCTCCCTCCCCTTCTTTTCCAGCGGCCCCGCTGCCCCGGGAGCCGTCTCCCGGCGGCGGGCGCTGCGTGCTGCGGCGGGG
>VZRH01004689.1:312514-370204 GCA_013397555.1 Urocynchramus pylzowi | reverse complement strand
AGCCTGTGCTGGTTGAAAATCAGGATGGAGCTGGGTGTGAATCCCTGCTGGAGCTGTGGTCCATGGGGTCTGGCTGGCAGCAGGGTGCCTGGCAGCACTGGTGGGGCTGAGCTGGGTAAGCCAAGCCTTTTGGGGGATAAGGGCTGCCTTGGTGATCCCTGCAGGCCGGATGCTGCTGGAAGGGGGCGGAGGGGGGCAGATGCCATCAGCATCCTCAGCAGTGAAGGCAGCACTCCTTTTGAATGAATGCCCACACTGGCAATGAATGAGCTTTAGCTTCTGCTTTAGAACCAACCCAGCTCCTGAGAATGGGCCCAGATCATCCTCCTGCAGCCCAGCAAGGGCCGGGCCCCTCTCCGGGGCTTGTGTCCCACGGGAGGTGTCCCAGGCTCCCCCCTCATCCGTGTGTCTTCGTCACTTCTTAGCTCTTCTATCTTTTCCTCTGTCTCCTAGACAGTTTCTAATCCATAACAAACTTTCACCTCTCATCTCAGTTCCCTTAATAGCCTCTGCAGAAGGACTTTATTAAAGCCTGGTGGAAGCTCTGAATTCATTACAGCTCCTTATGCTCCATCTCATGTGCTTTGCTGGTTCCCTTGGGTCAGGGCTCTGGTAGTTTGTATGGGCCCTACAGAGCACTTGGGCTCGTTTCTTCCTAGCCCAGATTATTATTTATAATTTTTATGTCTCTGTTAATTATGTCTCATTAATTATTTATTATTATAATTGAATTTGTTTTCTCCTTGCACTAAATGGTGAGGCTTACTGGGCTGGGATGCTTCCCAGCAACACCCTGTGTGTGTTTTGCCATAGGGAAGATGAACCACTGACTGGACAGGTGGGCAAAGTATCACTTTGCACAGTAAATTCCGTGGTGTTCAGCATTTTTGGTCTAAAAAAAGCCTCTTGAGTGAATCCTTTAGGTACCCAGTGGGTTTCAGCATGGGACACACACCTCATTCATGAAGTCCTGATGCATCCTAGGAGGAGAGACCACCACAGGGAGCAGCACCACATTTGCAGCAGTGGCAAAATGTCTAATCCCCTTAAATTCCTCTTCATCGATTGTGGCTTTCCAGCTGAATCACTCGCTGCAGAGACACACAGGCTTCCCCATGGCCAGTGCATGAACAGCCTGGGGGCTGTTAAACCCCTTCTAGCAGCACAGCATGGCTGCACCTCAGTGCTGTCCCTTCCAGGGCTGCTGGCAGGGCCCAAGCATCCTTGATTTCCAGCCTGAAACGGGAATGTTTGGACAGGCCCAGGCAGGAGAAGTGGGATGCAATGCACAGACAGGGATGCAGGGGCTGATGGGCTGGGGCATCTGACTCGAGTGCAGCTGGAAGGGGTTTGTCTTCCATGGGTGCAGCGTGGAAGAGGCCAGGAGGATTTACAGGTTCCTCATATCACACATCTTCTTCAGGGATCACATCTTCCATCCAGTCCTGCCTCCACTCTGAGGCACATCCCCTTCACCAAGATGGAGGGCTGGGATGGGGGTAGGAGGGGGTTTTGGGGGTTATTAATTACCAGAGCAAAGAACCTGCTGCTCTGGAGGATTTTTTCTCTCCAGCAATCAATGGAAATGTGTTTATCAGGAAACCATTTGACCTGGACAAGTGTTTTACTGATGTAAACAAAGCTGGGGAGAAGGATGGGGGGAGAACAGATAAGGACGGTTGGGAGAGGAGAGACAGAGTTGAGATAAGGAGCTGTCCTGCCTTTCCCTGCTCAGGAGAGCAGGAATAGGGGCATGCCCTGAGCTTTGCATGGCCCCTTGTTAGTGGTGGGCAAGGGCTGCCAGGTACTGGTGGGCAGGGGGCATCACTGCCTGCCCCAGTGCCATGTCTCCATCCAGGCAACTCCTCAGAGAGCAGAAAGTTGATTTCCTTAAATTAGCAAGAGTGCAGGCAGGGGAAGGAGTGAGTGAGGTTTCCATAGAAATGGGAGCTGGCAGGAGAGGTGGCAAAGGCAGAACAGGCAGTGTGAGCCCTGGCAGGGTGATCTCTGTCCTGCCGGGCTTCTCCCTGCAGTTTCAGTGCATTAATTCAAGCAAAAATTAATCTCTTTGTGATGGAGGTGTTATTACTGATTCTTTTGGTAAAGGATTTTCTCTTCTTCCTCCATAGTATCATTTATGCCGTAAGATTCTCAGGAATGACAAGAAGCAAATGCCCAACCTCAAAATGTTGGGTTGGGAACAAAAGCAGGCAGTGGGTTTGGAAAAAAGAGCAGTTTCAAATGTCAAGGGAGTTGGTGTGATGAGGATGTGGTTAACAGAGGGCGGCCAGGCCAGCAGGTTAATGTGCCTACCCTTTGCAGAATGAACCAGGGGACATTTAATGACTCTAAAGAGCAAGGGCTGGGGTTTATGTCTGGTCTTAAAAAAGCCTGTTAAATCCCAGGCAATCTCTCACTCATCCTATCCCAGCCTCAGTCCTTGTATCCTCCTGGGTAGGAGCAGAGCTGCCTTTCAGTCCAACCCTTGCATATCCCATTCACATCCCAGTGTAACTGCAGGAGAAACCCTCCTGAGGGATCCCATGAGGGCAGAGCAAGATCCAGCTGGGAAAAGTAGATTTCCAACACCCCGGGGACGCTGCACCAGCGGCATCACGAGCATCCCGCTGAGCACCATGTGGGACCTGGGGAAGGTGCTTGCCTCCATTCAGCTGGGACAGAAGCCCTCCTCCCAGCCCAGGGCCGGGTGGAGCAGAGCAGAGATGGAGCTGCTGGTGCCACAGGAAGAATAAAGCATTGTCCTCACTTTGCACACAGCTGCAGGAGGGATGCGTGTGCCGTCGCTGCATCCCTCGCATTTGTGTGCGGCTGGCAGCTCGCTCCTGCCCGGCTCCTGTGCAGCCTGCCTGGGTGGGGTGGGGATTTCAGGAGCCCAGTCAGCGGCCCATGGATGAGGATCCTTGCATTTGCAAGCCCTGGCCCTGCTCCAGTGATGTGCTCTTCTGCCACATGCAGCTGGATTTGAGACAGGGTGATGATGCCACCACCGTGTGCGTCGGGGCCATGCTGCAGAGCATCCCTGCCCTTCTGCCCCCTCAGGCTGCTCCTCACCCCACAGTGCTGAGTTGAAGCTATCCAGCCCTGAGTAGATCCCCAAGTATCCCCATCCTGGGGAAGGATCCCATCCACACCCCAGCAGGACAGAAGGGAAACCACAACAGACAGTGGTGGTTTTAGTTGAGCCCCAAACCACACACAGACAGTGCTGGCACACCCATCACTCCTCTGCTGTGGCACACACAGCCCCTGTCAGCCTGGCCCTAATAAAGCCACTCCTGGCATGAGGCCACCAGGCACAGTGGGTTGCCACTGGCAGCTTTTGCTTCCAAGCCTCCAGGAGTTTGGATCCCACAGCCCTGGTGCAGGCAGACCTCTCGTTGGATTTTGGCACCAGGGCTGCCACACCCAGCCCTGCATCAGCCCCTGGGACAGTCCTGCATCAGCTGGAACAGGCAGCAGGGACCCCAGGCTGGCTCCTGGAGGCAGATGGAGATGGGGCAGGCAGCACATCCCTCTGCTGGAGTCTGCACTGCTCCTGCTTCTGCAAGGAGCAGGCACTGGGGGACCTGCAGTGCTGGCCCAGAGGAGCTGCTGAGTTTCAGCCCAGCATGGGCTGAAATAAGTGCATTTGGGGGGTGCCACACCACAGAAAACAGCAGGCTTCATCATTTACCTCTTCAGTGCCAACACTAGGGTCATATTAAACAGGACTCCAACAGACTTAAATCTCTGGAGTACAAATTGACCCCAAGCTGGGGATGCTTTCTTCAGAATTATTTTCCCTTTCAAGTACTTTTTGCCCATGAATGTGTACACCTCTCTACCCAAACTGGGGGAAAAAAAAAAACCAAACTCAGTTTTTTTTTTTTTTTTAGCAAAAAAAAGCCACATCAGTTGGTCTCTGTACGTGGGCCCAGCAGCATCCTGCCCACAGCCATAAATCACCCTCCCAGAGAGAATCTGCCATCCCAAGCCCAGGCAATTAGCATTTGCCTCTCATCCCAATGTGCCAGGGTCTTTTATTCCCACTAATCTTTTATCCTCTCTTGTTATCCCCTTGGTGTCTAATCCTCTCTCAAATCCCACTAAGCTGATGATGTGGCTGTGCCCAGACCCTGACAGCCATCCAGGGATGAGTCCTGCATCTGAGGGTGGGATGTTTTGGGATGCTATAGGCTGTAACCTATAACTCAGGAGGGACCACCAGTCAGCCTTATTAGGATAAAAATTAAACTGGAGTGAAAAATCAGTTTTTTGGGAGTATTTCCTCCTGAATCCTGCAGACAGCTATAGAAATACATTCCCTGCCACTTGACCCTGATAAAAATACTCACTCCAGATGAGAGAGGCACCAGTGCAGTTAATTGCTGGCTTGGGCTCCACACTGAGGGCTCAGTGGGTGACACCCCAATAATATGACCAGGAAAAGGGAGCTTCTTGCCTTGCTTCATCTCCTCCAGGGCTTTGCAGAGGGGAAAGCTCCCCCTTGCTCCCCCTTGGAGCTGTGGCTGTCCCAGCCATGGGCTCAGGATGGCAGTGCCACTGCAAACTTGTGACTCTGGTGGGTACCAGCCTTCCCCGACCATCATCCACAGGAACCTGCATCCTTTCTTCTCCTTTCCCTTTTTTCCTCGTGGTCACTTGGAAATAAATTATTTAATGCAAANAAGAACCCAGAATCATTCATTTATGAGGTATTTGCTGTGTGTTTGATATGAAAAGTGCCCCACATGTCCCAAGCGCGGCTGCAAGTGCCTCTCCACCACAGGCAGCAGCGTTCTCGCCCCTCGTTACTCGGCAATTACCCGTTAATTACTGTATTTTCATTCCCCGGCCTTCCTCCCTGCACCCCACAGCCTCATCCCTGTTAGGGGCATCTCATGATTACCCGTAATGACGGTGCTGCAGCTGAATGCCAACATCTCCATTTCCCTGTAATTTGCACCGCGGCAGAGCAGCCGCAGCTAAAGCTACGCTGACAGAGTGACTGTGGGGCTTGTGGCTCGGTAATTGTTCTCTGGACTCCTCAGGACGATGGGGGTGAGAGGAGATGTCCCCTTGGATGGCCACGGGAGACACAGAGCTTTGGCGGCCCCAAAAAGGCTCAGTGGCGTTTTCCCATCCCAGGCAAAGCAAGCAGGCAGGGCAGGGATGCTGACATCGGTGGGGTTTGGGAAGACTTGGGCAGGAGGATGCTTCCTGAGCCTTTTCAGTAGCAAGAAGTAAAAGACAGCTCTCAGCATAGAAAACTGATTGAGAAGTCCATTGAACGTGCTTGTCATGGGGTGAGGTGGCTGTTCCTGGTGGTCGAGATCCCTCTGTACCAGATGGAATGTGGAGGGAGGTGAGAAGAAAGAGAGGGAAGGGTGAAATTCCCACAGTTACAATTTCCAGGAGGAATTAGCAGAGGTACAAGCCCAATCCAGCCACTGAACCCCCCAAAAGGTGCCTGTGGGAGGTTCTGGATGCTCCCCTTTCCCAAAACCCTTCCAGGGTTGCAAGTGGCTCCATCCCACCAGGGATGCAGGTGATGTCTGTGGGGCCCTCCACCTTGTATGCCGCTCTGCTGGCCCAGAGGGAAGAGCCAGAGGATTTTTATACTAAAAAATCGTTTTTTTGAGGCTGGAGGTGTGCTGTGCCCAGCATGAGGACTCGGTTGGGAGCCCAGGGTTGGGATTAGGGAGGCAGGGAGAACACGAACCCCTGAAATTTCCCTTATTTGACCCCAGCAGCGGGAGAGGTTTGGGTTTGTTCAGCACAGATGCAGGTTTTTGGCTGAGTTGGCAGCACGTGGCTGGCAGAGGGCCAGTCCCCAGAGCAGCAGCTTTAGGGGTTTTTGCCTTTCCCTGGGGTGAGCACAGCCAGCATCAGCGCTAAAAAAAAACGTGACGTGAAAGAGGCGTGAATCAGCAAGAGGAAAATTCCCACCATTTGGGGAAGGAGAGGAGGCACAGGAATCACAGGCTGGACTCTGTGAGGCAACTTCGTGGGATGCAGTGGGGGAGTGGGAATGGGGAGGGCAAGGAAAGGCAGGGAGCTGCAGTGCCAAGGCAGCCAGCGGGGTGTAGCACTGGGACAATGGGGATGGTCAGCTGATGATCCTCCAGGCTGGAACTGCAGCTGCCTGCAAGCTTGGGAAAGCTGCCCTAGGTACCAGCTTCAGAACATCTATGAAATGTGAGCTTTGTCCCCAAACCCACTGTCCTCTGCAGGGTGGAGCATCCCCAGGGGAAAGGATGAAGGAGGCTGGGTATTTTTCAGCTGCAGGTTTCTTGATAGCTATGCACAGGGCAAAGCCTAACCCCCAAAATCAGGCAAAAAGGCATGCATCAGGGAGGGCATGCACCCACAGTGTGGGATGCTGAGTTCCTGCACCTGATGCTCCTTTGCCAAAAGGTCTTCTTCCGCCTCATCTTGCTGTGTTGGGGAGATGGAGCTGAGGGTGGCTTAGGAGAGAGGGCAGAGAGATGAAGCAGCAGTAGCTCACAGCTCATGTGTGATGGAGGCCATCAACAAGATTGATGTGTGGGTAAAAAGACAGGAAAGGGAGGCAAAGGTTAAGAATATAAATAGGTAAGGCTCTAACCAGGAGCACAAGGTAGAGGCTGGGCAGGAGAGACAGTGAATAAAGCAGTGGGTGGCTGGAGGGCTGGATAAATGTGCCAGGGGTGGAGGACTCAAAAGGAAAGCCAGGTGGATAAATAAGAAGCAGAATGAGAGCCCTACCAGGAGCTGAAGGTCAGGGTGTGCTGGGGTGAGGGTGAGGTACCCATGGTGCTGTCCCACTTGGCATCTCTGGAGGGCAAAGAAATCAAACCCCAGCATGTCCCAAATGCAGCTCATCTCAGTTCCCCCAGCAAGTACCAACTTGCTTTATACAGCTTCCCATTTTCCCAGCTCTCTGCTCAGACATTAATTTTATGCCCTGAGTGGCAAGAGTTATTTGAAACAAAGCAAGAAGCTCCTCAGTGCTAATTCCTGGCTGCAGCCAGGGACCAGCCCAGTTTTCCCACGCTGCCTACCCTTAATGGGCCCCTGGCATGCTGCACTACTGATTGCATCACCTGGCACCCTGAAAAGATGCTCCAAAATATGTATATGCATGCATGCTGCTCCTATTAACACTCATAATGGGGGCTTCTGCTGGTTTTAGGGTGGAGAAAATGCAGGGATACCCTAGTGTAGGAAAGGCAGAGAGAGGCAGAGTGAAAAAGCAGATCTCCCTCAGGCATAGAGGCATTTTTGACATCTCATGGAGGAGCAAATCTCCCCTGCCACAGCTTCTCCATGCCCAGCTTTGCTCTTGGCTTACTCCCCTTTCTCCCTGCCGCTGGCTAGGGGATTAAGTGCACTTTTACAGCATGTCTGTGGTGGAAAAAACCCCACCTCAATGATTCTTTGCTCTTCCCCACAGCCATCAGGTGTCCACACATCCCACAGCATCAGATGCTGGGGGGGATCAGGGACAATCACACTGTTCTGGGGACAGGACCCTGCAGGGACACCCATGTCCCAAAGCACCTGCCAGCAGTCATGCTGTCTTTATCACTGGAGACAAGTTTTTACAACCACTTGGACAAAGAGTAGTTTTTACTACAGTTTTTACAACTTCTAGAACCACAGAGTTGCAGTTCTGGTGTCTCAAAATAGGCTGTCATTGAAGTGTCAGGATGGCAGGTCCCATTGGTTGTCAATGATTCTCCTTTATTATAGCAAAGGCACACAGTGAAAGCAAAGAATAAAATAACCTGTGTGATACACTCCTCCTAGAGTTGGTAACTGGACTGTCCTTCACAACGTGCTGGGTTTGTGTCCAAGAAGTGTTGGTGATTCAAATGCTGCCAGCAGTCCTCCCCTGAGACCTGAAATCCTGTGTCCAGCACATCTAGGGGACACTGCAGCAGTGCCACTAGTACACCCTCAGTGAAGGATGCACCGTCCTGCCCCCAAACCTTTGGGACCTTTCTCCTTCATTGCTCCAGCCTAGGATGCCTCTTGGTAATCCCAAGAAAGGGAGGACCTTGGAGCACCAGCTGGGTGTGGATAGGACCCAACAATTCCTATGTGGTTATTAGGAAAACAATTGAGAAAATGGGACACAACCAAAAAATAAGTAGGAGAAGAAACATTTGAGGTTTTTCTGTTATTCTGAATCTTTTTCTGGGGAAAATAGGGAAAGAGGAGGCTGGTCCAGGGCACCAAACACAGGGTTTGCTCACTGCTTCCCTCTCAGTGTTCACCATTGATACTGCTGGGGATGTTTTCTTTGGAAACACACTGGCATGGGATTTTGCTGCATGAAAAATCATCTCCTACTGCCTTTCAGTCCTGGAGCAAGCTCTTGTTGGGATTGTTTTATCTGGCTAACACTTGCACTTTGGGACTTTGAGTTTTCCTTTGGATCTACTGACACCAAGAGTCTGCTGGGCTTGCTAAAAATCAGAGAGAAATGTTAAAGAGTCACTTTAGCTGACTCCAATCTTTTATTTTTTTATTTATCTCTTATTGTAAAATAAAAAAGGGCTCTGTTCAAGAGGCAAAGAACTAGATGGCTCACTTAGGTTGTTTTAATTAATCTGTATCAGCATCCCCTTTATCCTTTATGACTCTTACACCTGGTCCTGCAATCTCTCCATGAAGTGACCATGGCCAGGCTTCCTTTCTAAGCCCATCCCAGGTCCCAGTCACCTGCTTCATTCTCAGGCTGGGGTGACTTACTGCTGTGCTTGCTCTGGAGTGTTTGGGGTTTATTGCTATTTTTATTTTGCCCCTGAACTGGAAAGGAGAAGGGATGTTTTGGGACTTGTTTTCCATTCAGTTTAATTCATTTTTAATCGGCTGATGGCAGTGATTTGATACAGACAATCTTCCCAGCTGAGGTTAATCAGGACAGAGCGAGCCTTTCACTTGCCATTATTTGGAGAGGCATTTTATAGAAATACTGTTAGAGAGGTTATTTTACCATATATTTGTTTTCATTGTGTAGACAGCTTTTTCATGGGCTTCCCAGTATTTAATGCTGAGAGATTTTATTTATTTTTGTCATTTTGTCATTTGGAGGAAATTCAGGCCTGCCAAAGTGCCTGGGATGGATAGCCCAGGAGGCTGCAGTAATCTGTTCAGACCATCTGGGCTCCAGCTCCCAGAGCAGCCTTGATGGGGGCTGGAAAGCTTTAACAAGCCTCAGCCACATCAGCATGGGATTTTTTTGAGGAATGGTGATGGAGAGATGCCCTGATGGGGATGTGCTGGCTCCTATTGGTCCCTGCAAGGCAATCCTGCTCCCAGTGCAGCAGCTCCTTGGAGTGTGCGAGGCTCCGTCCCTGGCGGGGCACACTAAGGTTGCATGTTAGAGCAAAAATTAGATCAGAAGATGGTGCCAGCCCCCAAAAAAGGTGAAATTTAAACCAGGAAGCAGCTGAATGGTCCAGCAGTCAGGCTCCAGAGCAAAGCTTTCCAGCCAGTGGGGACCAGTGAGTATTCATCCCATTTCCAAAAACACTCTCCCAGGGGCAGAAGGGAGTAAACCCAGCCCCCTACACAGCTGCTGAGCAAATATTAACTTACTCTTAAGTCAGAGCTGTACACAGGCATTCTCAGGCCAGGCACATGTAGAAAACCACTTGTCAGCAAAGCCCCTGGGGCTGGTGCTTGGCAAGGAAAGAGTAGCAGCTCTTGACACATCAGCGATGTAGTCAGAGATGTCCCCAGCATGGGCGGCACCTACATGGGGGCCGTGCTTTTTTTGTCTTGTTGTGAGGAGTAAAGCTCTGTCTGGAGACAGTGAATTATCCCTCAGCTGCTGTACCACTGCTGTAATTGAGCTGCAGTTAAAGAACCCCCGGGGCTCTCCCTCCTTGGCCCAGCAGTTTGTGGTGTTCCTGCTCCTCACCGCATCCCCTGGCTGCTGCCGGCGATTGCAGTGGATGGGTGGGAAAACCTTTTCTGGCCCAGGTCCCAGCCAGGAGGTGCTGGATTGTTTGCAGTCTGCTCTCAGAGAATGTGGGCTGACAAGCACCAAGATCAGTCCCTCATAAGGGGCTCCTTGAAAGATGGTGCTACCACACTTCAACCCCAGAATTATTTACTGGCCTCGCCAAAAATTTCCGTCTCGTTGAAGCCTGTAAGAACCTCTGTTCTCTACTGCCCATCATAACTGTGTTTTACACCAAGGAAACCTATGTTTTCTTTCCATTTATAAAACCTCCCAGATGTTCTGGCTCCAGCTGTGCAGTGAGCAGACTGGGCAGCACAAAACCTGTTAGCCAGGACTTACTGAGGGTGTTATTTTAATCCCAAAGTTGTTTTCCACCACGCTGTCTGCTTCCTGCCAGCTCCTTGCTCCTTTTATTTAGTACAAAACCCAAAGTGCAGGTGTCAGGCCACAGTAGAGAAGCGGTCCCTCCATCTGCTCTCTCAGGAAATCCCAGTCTATACTTTTTAAGAGGAAAACTGTGGGTATGGATTAAACCCAAAAGAACCAGTCTCTATCCTCATGCCGCTTCCCAATTTTTCAGTCAAATGTTTTCCCTTGATCCCAAAGGAGCTTACATTTCCTGCTGTCCTGTGTTATAGTCAGCCTTTCCCAGGCTATCACTGAGGTGTGGAGAGGCCATGGCTGGGTGTTTCAATGCTCTTCCCAAATCCCTGTGGAATGGCAGAGCACTAGTGCCTCTCATCCCTCATGGAGGGCACTGTCCCATGGTTTGCAGCAAGCTCAGCTCCGCTAGGCACCCTTACAGGCAGTGAAGCAAAGAGCAATCGGGAAGTGATGCCAAGTGCTTCATCTCCCTTTCTTCAGGTGCCTTTAACCAAGCCAGAATTATGAAAAATTCACTGAAATTTTGCAGGGGGAGGGCACAGTGTGGTGCTGGGAGCTGTTAGCTGTCTCTGCATGGCAGCTCACTCTGCCTTCCTTAGCTTTGAACCTGCTCACCCATTCCGGTGCTCCCCAGTGGTGTCTATGGGGCAGCTGCACAGCATGGGGGTGACCCAGCCTGGGCTTCCTGGCTGTGCCTGTACCTACACTCCCCTGTACTTATTTATAGCTTCTGTTTTTTCCCTCTGAGTCCTATTCCCTCTTAGCGTTGCTAAGCCAAGTACAAGTACAAAATCTGATAAGCGCAAGGTAGCTTTTCCCCCGAGGGATACATTATTTATGAAGCTTATCGATTGTGGGAAATAATCCAGGGGCGTTCCAACATGAGCTACATCCCCTCTCACAGCAGAGCTGTTAATTACCTGCAAGCTGCTACCAGCTCCTCTGCCCACAGGGGTGAGGGATGTGAGGAATATCGGGCCTACCTCCCGCTCCTGGCGCTGCTAGAGATGGCCATCGCTCTCACTTAAACCCCACAGGCTGCATCAGTCATCCAAATGTGCCTGCCTCAGGCCCCAGCCATTGCTCCTGCGCTGCCTTTCCCTGCTGTAAAGGGCTCTTTAGTACCTTCTTTAGTATTTCCCTGCCTTGACAGTTCTTATAGGAAGCCATGAAGTCACCTCTCTGTCTTCATGATGAACTAAGTAGGCCGAGCTCTCCAAAGCTGGCAGTTTCCCCATCCTTGAGAAGTTTTCTGACTCTCTCTGTAACCACTCCAGTCTTTCAACGTCCTCTCGAGGAGCGGGGGCACTGGACCTGCTGTCAGGGCTCTTGTCCTCTGCTGGGTCAGGATATAGCACAGTACCCAACTCCTCTGTGGCACCCTAAAGGGTGCAACCCACTCTATGCCACTCAAGAAGCCCTTTCCCCGCTCTTAGTGCTGATGAAAAAGCTTCCAGGGGCTGCTCCTGAGTCCCCAGGAAGATGAAGGAGCTAGGAATGGAGCAGAGGCAGGTCTGGCAGCTCTTGGGGTGGGCACACAGCTGAAACTATGGTGACAGCAACACCAACAGGACCACAGAACAGTTCAGGTTAGAAGGGACCAGTGAGGTCATCCAGTCCAATCTCCCTGCTCGAGCAGGCCCTCCTGGAACACGTTACTCAGGATGTGTCCCAATGGCTTTTGAGTTTCTCCAGGGGAGGAGACTGCACAACCTCTCTGGAACGTGATGCTTAGTGTTGCACCATGAGAATTTAGGAATCCTTGTGACAAAACCACTTTTGCTAACATCACACAGATATTCTTTTAATTTTAAAGGGTAGAATGTCCCTAGAGCCATTGTCCAGTGGCAGGCGTGGAAAATCCAGCAGGGTCAGGGATGCTCCTCTGCCCAAGCAGGAGGTGGAGGGGCACCACTGGCTGGAGGAAGTGGCCATGCCCCATTCCTCATCTCATGCAACAGAGATGAGCTGGAGGATGACAGATAGCATCAGGAATTAGGGCTGCAATGGAGCTTAGGTGCTGGAATTGCAGAGGACAGGGATAGGCTGTAATTACCTGCTCAGGGCTGGTGCAGATCAGTGTAATATCACTGACCTGAGTCTCAGCTCCCACCCCAGTACCCACTGCAGCTATGACACTTCAGGGAGATGAGAATGGCTGATAAAGGAAGCAATAACAGCAAAAGACTATAAAACCATAATGAAAAATAATTAGAATATAACCCCTGGTATGGGGATAGTTAGGAATGCAGGCAAGGTGGAGGAAAGCAATGAGGATCTTTGGAGCAAGAGAAGTTGGAGATAGGGCTGATGGAGGCACCGACTAGTCTGGATGGAGAGGCAGTTCTCAAAATTGTAATGGGAATAATTATGATTGTAATGGGATGGTAATAAAGATAATGGAATCGTAATTGAAGAGGGGATGGCTGTAAAGGAGGAGGTGCAAATAGCAGCCTTGTAAAGGAGATGATAAGAAAGATAATGGATGGTAATGGGGTTGTTGTTAAAGGTAATGGAGTTATAATGAGGCGATGACTGCAGCAGGTAGAAGGGGATAACCAGGACTATGATGCAGAGAAGATTCTATTTCTGATTCATTGTGACAGGCTGTGCTGGAGGTGACCATGAGGCTATAATAGCTGAAGGGTCAATCCTTAAGACAAATGTGGGCATGCCATGGGCACGGCAGGACCATTGTCCCTGGAGAGGCAAAGTGGAGTTGCAGATCCTGGGGAGGAGGGATGCTGTGCTGCAGCATGAGCTACAAAGCAGAGGAGACAATAAAAAGCACTGTGACAAATGACCTGAGCAAGTCCTGCAATGTTTTCTTAAGGGCTGGGTTGCCCTTCAGAGTCTTGAACGGAGGAGACAGGGATGGGTTTGGGAGGAAGCAGCTACTGATGGTCTTATGCCCCCACCACAAAGGTGGAGATGAAGAGCCACTGCAGCAGAGCTGATGGTGATGGGGACCACCTGATGACCACAGGCAAGAATTAGGAAGGGCAGAGCTGGACACAAAAGTGAGCACGTGTTCTTGCAGCAGCACAGACACTACCTGCCATAGGGGGACAATTCAGAAAGCAATTGATGACATCATGCATTGAGGTGGTTGTTTTAAATCTTGTGTGATGAGACAGCTCTTCAGCTCCCCCTAAAGCTCAGCTCAAGGTCCCCAACCACCCCTGCAGAGCAGGTCACCCTCCCAAGGCTGTTTGCCACACTCCACCAGCCAAGCCCCATCCCATCCAGCACCACTCCCCTTCCATGAGCCTGGTTTTCCTGTCAGAGGAGAAAATTACAAATTAGTTTCACTTCACTTGCCCTTGACAAACTCCTGTATGGTGTCACTTTCTAACCTCATTATCCTCCAGGTTCTTATACATTCATTGCTTAATAACATCTTCTTGCATTGCTCCATTTTGAAGTCTTTAACTCTTGAAGCTGCCCCACTGCAGCTCCCAGCCTGCCCTGCAATATTGGAAAAACCCTGAACACTTCCGAGGTTGAATTAGCTCTGGAAGTACACCCAAGGGGGAATTCAGCAGGTCCTGACAACACCAGCACACCTGACTGCTCTAAATACCCTGACAGGTCTTCTGCTCTCTTCTGTTCAAGTTGGACTCCTGTCCCATTTAATCATCCTGTCCTAATTAGCTGGGTGCAAGGGACAGCTGAAGCAAAGTCCACAATGAATCCCTTCATTTGAGCAACATGCTGGGGTTTCCTCAGCTCTCCTCCTTCCTGTGCATTTACAAAAGGGTTTTGCCCAGCCTTAAAATGGACAACTCACTGAAGCTTGTTCTGCACCTTCGTATTTTCAATTTGTAGCTGCCCAGCCGCTGCTCCATGGTCCCTGCTGCCAGGCCTCTGGCATCAGGTGCCCTTTTCTGCAGCTCTTCTCTGTGTCTGAGGTCCATCAAGTCCCTGCAGCATCTTCCCCTTGTTCCTTGGGATGGGTTGCTGTGGTGCCCCTAACTCAGTCACTTTAAGTAATTGCCACCTTCCCTGTGCTCCTTAAGCCCTTGGATTACATTTCCAAGGGTTGCTGCCTGATTCTCTGAGATTTTTGCAGCCCATTATCTTTACTCTGCTGTTTTCACTCCTTTTCTCATAGCATTCTTGGCTCCACTATTTCATGACTTATTTCCCAAAACCACCTTCCACTTTCAGCTAGTTCTGCTCTATTATTCCAAATCAAGCTCAAAACAGCAGCTTTTCCAGTCATCCTCCTTAGAGAGGAGATGTTGCTGTAACACTCCCAGGGAACTAAGCAGCTCTGTCCTGCTGTATTACTCAACATGGAGTTCAAGATGCCATTTACCACCAAGCTGGAGGTGCTCTGGGTTTTGAGAGTCACTTGCATCCACCCACCTCCTTCTTTTAACTCACATGAGCTCTGTTCCTCCAGTCTCACCCCTTTTCATTTGCCCACACTGAAGTTGCCTGTTCCCAGCCCCTTGCTAACCTACAGGACAAACACACCCCGTTCTTGGTACCCTGCTTTCCTTCATTCCTCTTCCCCAGCAGCTTCTGTTCATCCTTCCAAATCCTTGCAATGCTATTTAAGCCCTAGTCTGAGCAAGGTTTTTTATTTTTTATTTTTTTATCAGCCTTTTTATTTTGCCAACGCTCAGCCACATGTGTACAGACATCATGCTGCTATTTTGCTTTCTCCTCCCTTTTCTTACCTCACCACCACATTTTTTTCCTGCTATTTGGGGGCATTTCTTCTGTTCTCCTGTGGATGGGTGGCACCTCCTTCCTTTGGTCACCTGTCAGCAGAACCAGGTGCTTTTTCCTAGCGAGGTGATCCCAACCTCCCTCACCAACTGGACCCCCTGTAAAGATCAAGTGTCTCTGGTCCAGTTGGTCCCCAACTCAACCTGTCTCCATCAGCCACCTCTCAGCACATTTGACCCAGAGCTCCTCAAAACCTTTGGATTCTGCCTGTTTCTAGCACACAGCATTTAATTGGCCTAAAGTACCATCTGCACACATCCAAGCAGAAAGGGACAAGAAATACCCTTCAAATGCAAAGAACCTGGGAAATAAATAGAAGATCTAACAGAAAAACAATATTAAGGGTGAGAAAAAATGGAAAAAGAAGAATGCTGGAGATTGCAGCAACCTCAGAGATAACCCATTTTTTATGGGTCCCTGTTTTAAGGGACATTTTTTATCACTAAAAGTCCATTTCCAGTCACAGATGGGACTTTTTTCTCTTAATCGCTTTCCCAACAGCAAACCATGAAGTTGCAATAACCTAAATCACCAAAGGACAAAGCAATTTCAAGTCCTTTCTCTGCTGGACAGTTGCCAAATCAAACTCTGCTAGACATAGGGGGGGATAAAAAAATTCACTGCAACAGGTCTCCCAAAGGGAAAGCAGAACAAGGGTGAAGGCTAGGAGGGGAAATTGGGAGTGAAGCTCTGCTCGACTTCAAGATGAACTTTTGCACAGAGCCCTTAATGACTAACCTGCTGTGGCTGCCTGAGGAAGTTTGTAGAAAAACCTCCCATTTTTGTCATCACCAGAGGCTCTTGCCCTGATGATAAATAACAATTTGGAAACTTTGTGAGCAGTGTCGTGCAATAGAAATCACCGGAGGCAATGGAGTTTTGAAGCAAAACTGTAATACTCAGCTTTCACATGCTGTTACTTGGGAGGTCTGTACCAGGAAAACGTCCCTTGTCACCAATTCAGGGAAGGCCAGGGAGATCAGCAGGAGTTTGTACAAGGATTTCAGTAGATCAGGATATTTGCTGGTTATTTTAAAAAAGAACAGCTTACGCTGCCTGATGTAGAAGAAAAACCTGAAAAAAGTTAGAGCAGAGAACAAAATATGTGAAAATCCATGGTAGTGCATGAGAAGGCACCTGGACACAGAGTTGGAAAGAATCAATGGCTTGTCCAGCAGCCCTAGAATAAAACATTTAAGCTGTTTAGAGACTGCTTTCTCACAGGGCTCTCTGCCCAACCAGCCTGTGGGTGCTGCAGTGATATCATCCACACTGAGAAATGCCCAGGGTTGAGGGCTCCCACCAGTCTGTGCATGAGTAGCACAGTCCCTCCAAGGGATTTCCCTTCAGGGGTGGCAAGATAGAGATAAAGAACAAAAGCCTAGGCTGGGGACAAAAAAATTAGTCTGGTGCTGGCTGCCAGAGGGAAACTCAGAGCAGGACTTTTCTTCCTGGCTAAGGGAAACCCCACAGAGTAAGAGCTGAACTCTGCCGCCGGCTTCTCACCAAGTCCTTGTGTCTTCAGGATCCCCAGGCACCTGCCAAAGCCCTTCCAGGCTCTGTGACAAGCCAGGAGTGCAAATCTGGGTGCAAGGCTTGTGTGCCAGGTGCTGTGCTGGGACCCAGAGGCACTGGGCTCCTGCAGCAGTGGGACCAGCTCCTGTTCACCTTCTCCCCCTTTCTCACAGGGACACATCCTGCTGCCATCCAGGGATTAGACAGCCTTGAAGTGTAGCAGGAGATTAGAAAACCCAAATGTGTGAAGGCATTAACATCTGGGCATAACATCAGGATGCTTCTGAAATGGAGTAGAAAATAGAAAGGAAGGTGAAATCCCCATTATTCAGGAGAAGAAATTCTGTTATTTTGGCTTTTGTAGGTGCCTGGGTGTTGGTGTACACAGCCAAAGCTCCCTGAGAAGCCATACCCTGTGGGAAAATCCTACAGGATGCAATAGCAGTGCAGCTAATGGAATTACCCTGAAACCTGCAGGGCTTCACAGCTCTTTCTTGTAGTGGTTTTAACCATCCAGTGCAGGTTTTCTTCGGGCAGGGAGAATTATTCTTGCCCTTTCATAGAGTATGATCCAGCAAGAAAGCAACTTTCTATTTAGATCTATTGCTTTCAAGGGGGCAAAAAAGGCCAGGAAACATCACCCATGATACATTTCCCCAAAGTTATGGCTTCTTCTTACTTCTTAGTTAGGATTTGAGAGTTGGACTCTCCACCCTTGGCATCCACGGTCATTTAGTTTGCAATAAAAATCAGGTATGTCACAGTCAAGAGCTTGCTGGGACCCAGCTTTGGACTGAACCCAAATGTACAGTTTCCAGTTCAGGGTTTTCCAGACAAACAATCAGAGGGGGTTTTCATGGCCATTGCTTTGGTGTCCAAGCAGTGAGACATACAACCTGCTTTCTAAAATAGCCACTAGGAAAGGTCTGGGGAAAACTTTCCCAGTATACTTTTCAAAAATGGGAGTAAAAATATCTCATCCTCCTCATCCTTAATCCTATGAGGGGAAGGAGGAAGAGGAAGGGGGTTCTCTGATAAAAAGGAGGCATCCTGCAGAGATGGGGCTGCCTTCAAAGCTCCTGCAGCATCACAGGTCCCCTAATAAAGAGTGGTGTGGTGGCACATCTTGGGGGACACCTGGCTCTTGTGTTTGTCATCACTGTCTTGGAGCTACTCAGTGTGAGTAAAGCAGAGCAGCCACCCCAGTCACTCACTCACACCCCCACCCCTCCAAGGGATGCTCCTTGGCAGGCTCCTCACTCTAAAACACAGAACAGGAGCTGCAGAGAGGTCTCCATATCCTCCCAGCCATTACCCTGACCAGCCTGCAGGCCCAGGCAGTGCTGCCAGGGGTGCAGGGGCTGGGTAGAGACACCACAGGAGCTGCTTCTGGTGTAAGTCAAGGCATCCATGCTGCCCTGTCTTCAGGGAATCTGATTTTCCTCATGTGGTGCAGAAGCAGAGACACAAAGGGGCTGCTGAGCACATGTCACCAACTGGATGTGCTCTGTGCCCAGCTGGGAAGAAGGTTGTCTCCTCCAAACACTGCTGATGAGCCCAGGACCAGGACATCATTTTCCATGGCAGATGAACACCTGAAGTGGATACATGAGCTCTTTCACCTGGGCATCAGCTCGGTCTGAGTCATCCTTCAGGCAAACACCAGCAGCTCTGATGTTGTACCCTCAGGGCTGCATCTAGAAATAAAATTAGAAAGGGAAAAAAGTATTCTTAGCCTCAGCTCTGTTCCAAAGCCCCCCAGGAGATGCTGGGATTAAGGGGAGAGGAGATGGCAAGCCCCAGGAGGCTGGAAGCACAGCTCTGGACTGAGTGTGCTGGAGCTCACAGGATGCAGCACTGCCCTCAGCCGGGCTCTCAGACTTGCTGCACAGGAGCAGATTGCCTCCCTGCTCCCAGGCCCCATTTTTCAATGCATTTGACAGTACATGGCATGATAGTGCCTTCCAGCAGCCATGGTACTTCCTCCCAGCCCCAGGAAGCAGAGACTTTCACAGCTAATACAGTTTTGAGACTGTTTAAGTTCTTGCTGTCACAGCAATTAAAAAAAGGTAATTTTTCATGTTTCAAGGAAGGCTGACATGAAATGCAGGCAAGTTTCCATCATCTATCCCCCCAGCCCCCCCCCAAAAACCCCAACCTAGACTAGATATAAGAAGTTTTTCCATAATTAGAGTGGAGGGGCACTGGCACAGGTCACCCAGAGAAGCTTAGGATGTTTTATCCCTAGAAATGTCCAAGGCCAAGTTGGCCAGGGCTCGGAGCAGCATGGTCTGGTGGAAGGTGTCCCTGCCCATGGCAGGAGTGTCAGACTAGATAAGCTGTAAGGTCTCTTTCAGCCCAAACTGTTCTATGATTCCATGAAGATCCTGTGTGGACAAGAGTATAACTACAGACCTGAAGCAGACATGCAGAACTGTGTGAACCCAGCAGAGCCACCACAGCTGCTGGATGAATGGATTGCATCAAGACCAACCCTTTTTACTTCAAAACTTTGGGCTCCCCAAACCAGCATTATTTTATTAAAAATAAAACCAGTTTATTTTTAAACTCAGCTCAACGTAAACTCGCATTTTCCTGTGGTAGAAAGTGCCTGGCCAGACCATGAGCATGTCTGCTGCAGGGTGCAGGGGCTCACCATGGGTGCACCTGTGGCTGTGGCCCAACAATAAAGCACTTCCAGATAACAAGCCATCATCTCTCCTGTGTCTCCAAAGCCTTTGTGCACCTCAGCCATAAATCAGTTTCCAGGCTTCTTCAGAACTGGGTTCACACCACCAAAGCCTCAGGTCACACATACTCAAGAGCTCCATGGGAATTCAATGGTCACTGGGGTGCTTGCCAAAAAATATTACTTAAGCTCCTGGGTAAGGCAGGTGCTTCAGTGAGGGCTCTATCTGATTTTAATCATGCACAGGAGTATTAATCTGCAGTTTAAGTGTGGCAAAAATGCAAAATATTATATCCAGCAAGGATAAACAGAGTTTTGTTGAGCTTCTGACTGAGTTTTTTTCATCAGTTGAGGGAGAGTGACCATGGCAGCTCAGGAAGCAGTTCCATGTCTCAGTGTCCAGCAGCCTTCTCTTCACTGCTTCCAGGCAGAGCAAGATCCTACTTCCATCTTTTATAGACACACTCATCATTTCCCAGGTCAATAATCCAAGAATTGCACCGAGAAAAAGCTCTGGGACATCTGGATTATGCTTGCCTTATGTGCAGAAGTTTCCATGTGCCCAGCACCCCTAGGTGGGGACAATGCTGTTGGCTCTTGACAGTTGTGCTTCCTGACTTTGGCAAGCAGAAAGCATTTTACTGCCTCCAACTGTTCCTCTAAATTTTGTTTCGGCCATGTCAAAGTCTGTATGCTCCAAAGTATCCATTTTTGGGGAAAGAGGAAAGCCCTCAGGTCACCCTGGGGGGATAGAAAAGCCAATGACGGGCAGTGGCACAATCAGACCTGCACAAGCAGCTCACAGGAGACGTCAAAGCAGCTCAGAGCCAGCATCAGCTGGCACTCCATGGAATCCTGGCATGAACCAAGCCCCCTCAAAACCACTGATGGGGAAACATGGAGAGGGAGACAAATGATGTGATAAAACCTTCCCTCCCTGCCTTCTCCCATCCGTGCCTGACAGCCAGCTGTGAAAAGCTTAAGACTGGATGCTGGTTTTTAAATGTAATGTTTCTGAGGGTGTGAAGATTTAAAGACAATACTTGAATCTTCTCCAAACACGTGGCTGTCTCTATGATTAACTGCTATGTCCTTCTCTGACTGTGGCTTGGCACAGATAAGGGGTTAACCACACATCTGAAAAACAGAGAACATGTATGTTGATATTTTATACAAATATAAGATACAGAAGCATTGTAGAGAATGAGACAGCAGAAAATCAACCCAAGAAACACACTGAACTGCAGAGCACAAGAGCCAGGCCACAGAAGATTGATGCATTTCCTCCTCTGAGACTCTCAGGAAGGCAGCTCATGAACAGCATGCTAATGCACACACTGGAAGGAGACAAAAGCACTCCTAGTCAGTCCTCTGGCACTTTTTCTGCCCAGTATGAACAACAATTTCCCATGAGCACCACACCAAACTTGAGATGTTCCTCTTGAAGCATAAAAGAACACAGACCCAAACAAAAGGCTCCCTTTCCTCTCCTTCTTACCCTACCTACCCAGACCATCACCAACCCCTCCCGCAGCACAACCCTCTGCTCCTGACCCATCCCAGCTGGCATAAATGAGCACAGATATTAGTGGAAGCACACAGGCTTAAAGGATCTGATCCACAGCCTAATTAGCTGTGGCTGGCACCACCCCTCTAATCACCCATCTCACCTGCCAGACCTGCAGCAGATTTAGAAAGGAGAAGCACAGGGAGAAGGTGGAATTTCAAAATAACTATTAGCAATGCTTGGAGTTTCTTTAATTTCTCCAGAGCAGCCAAGGCAGGCCTCTGTCTAGCAGACTCAATTCTCTGCTGGGAAACAAAATCATATATGAAAATTATTAAAATTACTTACAAGCAGAAAACCTTCTGTCAGAGCATCTTGCAGCACTGCACGAGCACTAACGAATGAAAGACCCTCTGTGAGGCACACCAGGACACTGAAGCTCAACATCAACCCTGCTCTAGCTCTAGGGTGTCCATCTATTTGGGCAGAAGAGGTCTGAGATTAGTACAGGGAGTCTTGGCTTGCTGCCTTCCCCTGGCCACAGGGTTTTGGCCCCAGTGGTTGGGGAGTAAATTTGTGATAAAAGCTCAGGACTCAACAGCAAAACTCATCATGTCCACGTGCTGCATGAAAAGAAAGTTTTCTCCACATACTCCCCAAGCCCTACAAAACTGAATATTAGAAAAAAACCCATTAGTCAAACTGCTAATGATCTTCCAGCCAAAGTTTGCATTGAATGAACATTTTTTTCTGTGTACTTCACTTATAAAAGAAGACAAGGAATTAGAGACATCACAGCTCAGTTGTATCTCTTAGAGACCAGCTAAATACCACATTAGACATGGCAACGCCAGCCAAGATAGAAGAGAACCCACCCAAATTTCAGACCAGACCGTAAAATTAATTTGTTTTCCACAATTTGGGCAGTGGAGTCATCCCTGTCACCCTCCCAGCCAAGCATGTGTCTGAGGGCTCTATTTTCCTTTCTGGTGTACATTTTAGTAGAGTATTTTGGACTTAGAGAAAGAAAAATGCTACATAGAAAGTTCCACCTAAGTAAGAGGATTTTGAATTCTAAAATATCTATCTAGAATGGAAAATTAGATTGGCAGCTGTTATGGTCCAATTTATAAAGTTCTTAGAAATGCCTGTGCCTGAATTAAGGTGCAAACGAGACCATATGCCAAAGTCAATAGTATGGATTTTATTTGATAGTAAATATGAGAGAGAGAGAGAGAGAGAGGAAGAAAAAAATAGGAAAGAGGTGGGGGGACAGAAAGTAGGAGAGACAGAATAAAGCAAATGTCACCCCTCTGTGGATCCCACTGGTGTCTGGATGATCCTCTCCAGCTGGTTTTCTGCTGGTGAGGCTGCCCAGAAAGCACAGAATGCGAAGGGTTAATGTATTTTCCCACCTCGAGCCAGGTGGGAATGCCCAGGTACCTCCCCTGGAAGGGGGTGCAGCCCTCTGGGGCTGTGCCATCACTTCCCACCCCGTGCAGTCCTGGGCTGCAAGGCCTCTGAGGAGCACTTTGGGGCTCTTTGAGGGTTCTGACACCCCCTCAGCAGCCTCCCACGGGAATGTCCTGTGGTTGTAGGGATAACCCTTTCTGGGGCTGGGGGTTCCCAGCAGGGCTAGTTTGTGGAAGGGAGGATGGGTGCTCAGTGCCTCTGATCAGAGGTTACACCTCACACCCAAATCCTCCTCCTCCCCCTTGGGGGGGGATGTGTGTGTGTCTGTGCACACCTGGCCTCTGTGGGCTGTGGTCTCCCCCACCCCCAGCCTAGCCAGGGATGGTTTTCTGCTGTGTCTGGCTTTCCTGTGGATGCATTCTTTCCCCTCAGCCTTGTTTACCTCTCCCAAGAGGTGAGGTGATTCAACCAGAGTGTCCCCTTGGTCTTACCTAGTCAGTTTAACTCACAGCCCAAGGCTACAGTCAGGCATCTTCAAGGAGGGGTGGACTTCTGTGGTTGGACTTTCTTTATACAGTTTTTGCTGTAATGGGGAAAACTCCTTCATAACAATGTTTAAGGCATGACAGTGGCATAGGAGTAAACTTCCAGCAGCTACTGTTCTGTAGGCTGCTATTTCAGTATTCCATAGGAAACTGTTCTTGCCATTTTGAAGCCGTTCCCTTTTTCCTGTCACTCCGGGCTCTTGTCCAAAGTCCCTCTCCAGTTCTCTTCAAGCCCATTTAAGCATTGGAAGGTGCTCTAAGGTCTCCCTGGAGCCTTCTTTTCTCCAGGCTGAACACCCCCAGCTCTCCCAGCCTGTCTACACAGCAGAGATGCTCCAGCCCTCAGAGTTTCTCCATGGCCTCCCCTGGACCTGCTGCTATGGGTTGTCTTTCCTGTGCTGAGGACACCCAGGCCAGATGCAGCACTCCAGAGTGGGGTCTCAAGCAGAGGCAGGGCATCACCTCCTTGACCCGCTGCCCACACTGCCCACCAAGGATAAGAGTGACTTTCTGGGCTGTGAACCCACACTGTCAGCTCATGTCCAGCCTTTCATCTGCCATCACTTCCAAGAACTTCCCAGGGCTGCTCTCTATCCCTTCTTTCCTTAGCTTGTGTTGATAGCAGGGGTTGCCCCTACCCAGATGCAAGGCTTTGCTCCTGACCTTGTTGGAAATTCACGAGATTCCCATGGGCCCACTCCTTGGATGAAATCCCTTTGAACCCTCTCCTATTTGCTCTGTTTCAGGTGTGTGAGAAGCAGACCAAATCCACCTCAATTAGCAGGTTGAGTTTGCCTAATTTGACAGGGCTATCCCACTCCCAGCAGGCATCAAGGGGCATTTGCTCCTCACTTTCTGTAGGAATGTGATGCAGTCAGTAATTCCTCAGTTTTAAATTGCTGCTCTCCAACACTGCAAATAGTTCTGGCTGTTTCTACTGCTGCAATTGCTGCCCAAGAGATTTCATTTCTCACTTCAGCAAGCCCTACCCAAATGGCCACAGTGTGTTACTTGTTATTTATCTATTGCTTTGATCAGAAGTGAAGGAGGACGGCAAAGGCAGGCAAGAAAGTGTGTTTCAACTGACTCTGGTTAATTTTGGATTAGAAATTATGAATGTCTTGGAAATGCAAAGTGCTGAGCCCAAATTCTGGGACACAGGGGACCACAGGAGTCAATCCAAAGATGAATTGTGACCCATTCATGAAAGGACTTACATCACTGTCTGTCACAGGATGCAAGAGGTCTCCTTCATCCTGAGTCTTAGACCTCCACAGAGTTCTTCAGCATTAAAACAGCCTTAAAATTGATTATGAGTGTTTGCTTGTGAAGTAAGTTTGTAACCAACACTTAGAATACTAGTTGGAGAACTAGAGTGAGCAAAACCAAGCTCTTACTTAAAATAGATGGCAAAGCAGTGGGTTGGCTTCCAAGCTCTCACGCCGTGCACTGGCTCCATGAAATTATGTTATGCATTGATATCCACTCCTTAATTAGGCACTTGCCTGTTATAGGGCAATAAAACCCCAACCTAGCTCCAATCATTAGATGGTGCAAGCCCACACTGACTACAGCTATTTTCCCCTCACAAGGATCTTTTTTATCATCTCTGCAGTAAAAGGCTATTTCCAATTCTTCCACAGGGATGTAAAATGGGAAGAGATATGGGTTTTCTCACTTACCTTCTCTAGTATGATAGCCCAGGTTTTCCACCAAATTCCAAAAGAAACAAATCTATTTTTAACCAAATCACTCCAGTCGAAGCCTTCAAGGCCTTCTATAAAAATGACTAAAGAGTATTTTCTCTGGTGTGTCTTGATGAAAGGCATTTTATATTCTTCTAGTGGCTCCATGTAGGTGCCCAGCCAGCTCCTCAGATCCAGACATGTCCATGGAGGCTATCCCAGCTGGCAGGAAGACAAAACCTAAGGAAATCTGGATTTGAGCTGCACACCCATAACATGACTTATTGTGCATCCTAAAAGCCCAGACTGGCTCTGTCACATCTGTGAGACCCTCTCACTACCTCAAGCCAGATGGGCTCTTGCAAGTTAGGAAATCCTTGAGTCACCAGGATCTCTGAGGCTCAGGAGTGGTCACAATCCTCTTCTCTCCTCCCTATCCCCTCTTGCTATTCATCAGAAGCCCAAAACCAAGAGAGGCAAGAGGAAATTCCTGCCTTTTTTTGCTTCCTAAAGAGACCGACTTTCAGCCCCATTTTCCGATCTCCATGCCTTGAGATGTCACAAGAGGGAGGACAAGGGCCAGCCTGTAGTTTGGATTGTCCCATTGTGATGGCCTTTATGCTCTAAGGGGAGGAAAGGGCAGGCAAGGTGATGGGAACACCTCACTTCTTGTTGTACCAGCAGCATGGGATCACAAAGGATAATCCTTGCTCCGGTGCTCTTTGGGGATAACCAGAGGTGATTTAGCTGGTCACCTCCAAGGTCCCATCTTTCCTGAGGGCACCCACTTGTGGGAGGTGCTGTGCACTCTTTGGAAAGCATGCCTGAAGACAAAAAATTATTTCAGTGGTGGGATGAGGGCCTTGGTCCTGGGATGGGGAAGCCACCTGTGCAGCACTGGGCTGGAGCAGGGTGCAGTTCAGGGTGCAGCATCCTGGTGTTGGGGCACCTGGTGCCCACATGCAGACCCAGGTGCAGACACTTCCTCTCAGCCATACATCCATGGCACGCATTTATCTCAGGAGATCTCCCAGATGTGCACCCCCAGCACATTTCTTTCCTCCTGCCATGTCTGGGAATGCCACCTCCTCTCCATACCCACACGTGTGGCTGGCCAGTGGTGAAAAAAGCCCCAGGTTAACCTATCTGACAAAACAGAGTCTATCACAGTGCCTGGGAGGAGGAATGTATCCAAACCCAGCCCAGCTGCCTGGGTGGGAAGAAAGCAGTTATCACTGTAAACTCCATATACATTATTTATCAAATAAATTCTCTGCAGCAGGACTGTGACTCATGTCTCAGCTCCAGCTTGCTCATGTTCTCTCTCTCTTTTCAATGGGATGTGATAGAAAATCTTTGCAGGCTCCTTGTGGTCACTGACCAATGGTTGTTCCCCTCCTGAGGAGATCCTGCAGGTCCCCAAAGGGGCCTGGAATAAGCTTTGCCCAAGGAAAATCACCCTCCAGCCAGCTCCACCATGGCAGCTTTGTTCCAGGCTCAAATCTGTTCGACAAGAGTAAAGAGCTGCTGCTCTTTACATTCCAGGGAAATTACAATGGGAAGGCGAGTAGAAAATATCAATTATTGGAAGGTTCAAACAGCACAATCCCTGCTGCTACCTGCCAGGTTGCATGTGCATGTAAATCAGCTGTAACGTGCTGTTTAGTTTGAGTAATAAATTAAAAAGAGAGGAAAATCTGAATTTTTTCCAGTATGGGGCTTATAAAGCAGGTTGGAGGAAAGTCACAGCATACTCAACTGCGATCACATCAGCTCTGCTTCATCTCTGTGGTGTAAAATCACATGTGAAGGGAAAATTAATGCAAAAATGCACCAGATGAGCATTCCTTTTCCATCCCCTGACTTTGGGTAAGGGTATAAATGACTTGGCAAACCAAAGAGCAACTGTGCTTATTTGACTTCAGCAGGTGGGTTTGCTTTTACTGAAAGCAAACCGAGTTCCTGTGTGCTCCTGCTCAGAGTTCCCAGGGGAACATGCTGCAATGCACTAATTATGGTTGAAAAAACGAGGGAAATAGCAGGGATCTTCCTCTGCTGGTCCACAGCACTGCTCTCCATTTAAATGTGCTCGGGGTGGTTACAAGGGGTGACAGAGGTTAAGGTGCACCCAAGCTCTTCAGCGTGACCATGCTTCATGGCACACCCCTTTATCTTCACCAAGGCACGTGCTCCATCTGTGCTGGGGGTAATGGGTGGCAGCATTTTGGCAAAGAAGCACCCCAAGCCGGGTTTGCATCCACTTCAGCTAAGCCCTGAGGAGGTCTGAGTTGATTTGCAGACTCTAATGCCACATGACAGCCAAGCAGCAGCCAGATGAGCTCAAGGACTCGCTGCCAGCACCCGAGTGGAATGCTGGGAGCAAATGGGGAAAAGAGCCCCGTGCCCACGGCTGAGAGTGATCCAAATCCCCCTGGCTGGCTATGGGATGTGAGTTCACAGCATAACTGAGGTGGGGTGAATGAACCACGGAGGCTCTCATGCCTGGTTTTCTCCATGCAGGAGTGTCTTGGTTTGAAAGGACAGGTGTCTGCAAAGGAAGGCAGGAGCCTCCCTTGAAATGGAAAATGTAAACTCCATCCCTCTGAATTATTATAATTTTGAAATTAAAGAGCTCTCAGGCAAAGATATGGGAATAGGAATAACTGTTCTGTACTAGAAAAACTAAAAGTACAAATGCAGTAGGACAAAAAAACCACCACTGCCAGAGTCAGAATAGGACCTGACACCCTGTGGGTCAGGGTGGTGGCAGCAGCCTCATTTAATGGTGGCTGCAGTGCTCCTGCAGTGACAGGTGTGGTTCTGTTGGAGCAGGGATCCTGGACAAGGGTGGAGTTTTCCTCTGAAGATCCAGGGCTGGTGTAGATAGGCCTGATCTTCCTTTAGGAATGCAGGGGAGAAGAAAGCTGCTCCTCTGGGGATGCAGTGGGGGAAAGGCTGCTGTGGTGTTCCCAAAGTCAGATTCCATCCAGGTAAGAATGCTTGGCTCCTCCCCCTGGGCAGAGCCTCTCCCAGTGGGATGATGGAATTTTATCAGCCATGCAGGGACACTCAATGGCCCATGGACAGAAGATATGTCCTGGAGGGAAGATTGGTTGTGGAAGAGATAAAGAAAACTGCCCAGTGAACAGCAGAGAACTGCCCCACCTCTAACAGATGGGAACAGAATACACAGCCCCAGCCACATCTTCCAGCCTAAGCCAAGGAGGATGAGTGGGTACCACACTGACTGGTCCTGCCTTATCCTGACATCTGCAAGTCTCTGCCTGTGCATCAACATGCAGACAGACAGACAGACAGACAGAGGGATGACATTGAGTGGGAAATGGGAAGAGGTGGCAAAGTGGTGGTGATTGGAGAGGGAGAAGAAGTGAGGTTTGTCTGTCTTGGGCAGCAGCATCTTTGCAGTACTGTGTTAGTGGAGTCCACACCACACAGGTCCTACATCACCCTCCAAAATTAATTACCAGCGCCTCTGCTGAAGATAAAACTGAAATCATATTTATTTTTGTGCTTACATTCTTGTTGCCATGTAATTAAGTGCTACCATGTAATTAAAGAGGATTTAGAGGGTATTTATGCCCTGTGATGCTCCATAATTGCAGCTAATTTCTCATTAAAGCTTCTAAGCATCTCCAGTGGAACTCCAGGAGCTGCTGGGACAGGGACAATGGCCATCGAAGGGCTTGGGAACACAGTGCAGAGCTTTAGCACTGAAGGCTAGCATCTTGAAATGTCTGTCCCCATCCCAAAATCTTCCTTCAGAAAGTTAAACTCTCCCCAGGCACAGAGCAGGAGTGATGACCCAGAAGCAGGTTTATGTGCAAATGCAGGTGCTGGTGATAGCAGCAACAGGAGCTATCCCAGCCTCTGTCCCTAGCTCTCCCTGGTAAAACTCCTTTAACTCCCAGAGACACCATGTAAGGATGAAATAAACCCTTCTGCAACATGCAGGCCTGCTGAGGGGGGTTTATTTCACAGCTCCACGTGAATAAATACATGGTGTGAAGTGCAGGATGTGAGGACTTTTCCCAGGCAGGAAGTCCCAAAGGACATGGCTGTCCTGGCAGCTGGGCAGCTGAGGCCATCTCCAACAGACACCAGATCTCAGGGCTCAAAGGGCCAGGCTACCAAATACTCACCTGTCACAACTCAAAGCATATGCCCAGACTCACAGGTTGGTGTGGAAGAGCTCAGTGTTAGCAGGTAGCAACTCCCATTAGGAGCTGGGATTTCAGGCACCACTGGACCAGGGTGGTACACATGGACCCAGAGGGGAATGGGTCAACTTTCTGCAGGACATTTGACACTATGGGTGTTTCTATGTCTTCATATTTGTGTTGGAGAATAGAGGAAAGCCTTTAACCATGAGCCAGCCTGTGCCACACCACGCATTCACATCCTGTGCTGCATCCCAGCATCACCCACGGAGCCCTGGGGCTGATAACAGTGAAGAGGGAGAGGCAGTGGCCAGACCAAGCTCACTGCTAACAGCTCTCATTATGAAATTGAGCAAACACCTTGGTCTTTAGTATAAAATTAGGTGCCCACTTTGCAATCCACTCACAGAAGCAGATTTTGCACTGAGCAAGAATTCCTTTGCGGCATCTGCTTAAACATGGTTTGAATGGAGAGCTGATAACCTACCTGTAAATGTATACATAAATGAAGATAGCACCAAAATTTGCTCTTTAAAATGCTGGGATAGGCTCAGATTAGAGCTGTCACCCTCACTAAAATAAGACTTAACCTAGTGATTCACAGACTTCCCAGGGGAGCAGGCAGGAGGCAGCTGTTGAGGTGATGTGAAGCCAGACGTGCTGGATCCAGACCCTTAATGTGAAAATAAAAGGAGATTCCCCCCAAAACCCCTGCACTGAGCTATTGTTTGCTTTCCTGTGGGAGTTTAGAGAGACTATTGATATATTCCATGGCAATTCAATGAAAGAATATGTTATGAAAGCAAGACTTAATGTAGGTGGCAATGACAAAAGCGTGTGTGAATTTTTAAACTGGCAGAATTTGCAGTCAGTTGGGAGATCCATAGATTTCTTCATCTGCATCTAGTTAGGGAAAACTGGTAAAAGCATCAAAGTATTTTATCCTTAAACATGTCACTGGTCAGCAGGGTGAAAATCATTTCCCCTCTGAGGGCTGATGGTGACAGCATGGAATGGGAACACTCAGTTGTGTTTCTCTAGTATGGTGCAGGTTTCCTTGTTGGTCCTCAGCTTCAGCCCCCTAAATCCACAGGATCTGGCAATCAAGCAACCACTGTTACAGTGGCTGCTTTGCTTCTCTAATCTTTCCACCTCCTTTAATTTCCCCAAAACCCTGCAACAGTCTGTGTTTAGAGGGATGATAAGGATTGCAGTTAAGCAGAGGGTGCAGAATGAGTTGATAAGGGAGAAGGCTTTATTTGCTTTCAATCAGCAAAGACCTTCACTCTCTCCCCCTGGAATTAATACAATGAAAACCTTTTTAAACAGACAAATCACCCCCCAGTAGATCAGTAATAACTGGGCACCGGCGCTGTTTTCCCTCGGAAAGCTGCAGGAGGGAATTGGTCTGCAGGACATGCTGCATCTCTACATCTGCTCAGAAGGATCCTACTGGTGCACACCAGCCTCATGACACAAATTTGCAGCAGTTGCAGTTGCTGAGGAGAATTATTTCCACGATTCCTTCGTTAACAGCTGCTGCAATGAAGCAGCTCTTCTTTCCAGTGGGAAGTGCAAATTCTTTCCAGTGGGACAGGAAAATCCCAAGAGTTTCTTGCTGAATCACAAAGCAAAGCAAAAACAAGGCACACACCACAGGGTCTGAGAATCCTAGAATCATTTGGGTTGGAAAAAACCTCTAAGATGAGGGTCCAACCATTAATTTGGCACTGCAAAGCCCACCACTAAACTATGTCCCCAGGTGCCATATATACAAGTTTTTTAAAATCCCTGCAAGGAAGGTGATTCACTCCTTCCCTGGGTGCCAGTGCCTTGCCATGTACACATCCTCACCTGCCATGGCTGAAGGACATGGCCCCCAGGAGAGATTTCAGTGTCAAGGCAGTAATGATGCTGATGGATGGGAACAATGAGTTGCTCTAAACCAGCGATACTGCAGCTTCACTTTGGAGATCCCAAAAAACTCCAGAGCTGGGATTCTGAGCTTGCAATGCAATCCACATCAGTTTTCCAGCTGTGTGACCACCTTGGAATGAAAAGTCTAAGGCTGGGAAGCCAACCAGGGATACCATGGAGCTGAATTTCTTTCTCAATGAACCCAAGAGGAAAGCTGCATGGGCTGCATCCTGCCATAGCATGGGACAGGCACCATCTGCACTAAGCACTTGATTCTGGCAGCCTTGAAAACCATCCATCAGCGGGTGGGTTTGGCTTATGGAAAACCTGCAAGACACTTTTCAACATAAAATTCCAAATAATACACTCAGAGGCTTCCCACATCACCATGCCCTGGGGTCACTCCCACCATTAACAGCAGTGGGAGCAAATCCATCACAGAGGTCCAGCTCCTGCCAGTTGTGCTCCAGCAGGGAACACATCACAGCTCTAATCACACGGTTCAGGGACTGCTGGCTGTTAGCAAATATCTGTTTGCTTCTGCCATGCCAAGGAAGCAGGCAGCAAACTCTGTTTCCTGATGGTTTGTTGGTCAGCACCAAGGATGAGCATGGGCCTGAACTCCAAATAGATCTGATTTTCCAGCTGGTCATCTGCACCAAACAGCAGGGCTTGGGGTTTACCTGGTGTTCAGAAAAAGGGACTGCAATAAATGAGCATAAACATATTTATACACATGTCCATCTCTATATGCTCTGGGTAGATTAAAAGGTTTCTCACTCAGATTAAAAAAAACAAAAAAAACCCGATCACTTCATTTTCACATCTTTAGTGACTTAAAAAACATTTTAATACATAATATATGGCTGAAGAAACAAATATTTTCCTTTCTGAAGCAGCTTCCCAGGCAACATTTGACTTTTTTTTTTTTTTTTTAACCAAAGCAATTAATCAAAACTGCCAAGAAAATAGAAATATTGTTGGACCATCCAAATATTAAATTGTTCCCACAAAAGGCCACAGACAAAACTGCTGGCATCATACTCATTGTGCAGACCTGGTGTCTCTGCACCCATACTGCTAAAGCCCAGTTTGCATTTGCAGTTATAAAAACATGGCTGCAGATGCTGCATTTTGTGGGGATGCTGTTCCCCCCATCCCCCAAACCACTGCCACACCATCAATGACTTTCTCAGTACAGCTGCTCTGAGCATCCACACACAGAGGTTTCCTTTTGCATTCATCCTCATAAAGCTGCTCACACAGATACAGCCCATCAGCAAAATGTAAAAATAACTGAAAAGATATAATTAGGGTGGATGGGCTGCGGATTTTATAGGGTTTTTAGATTTCTTATTTTGCTGGCCCATAAGGCACAAATCCTGGATGGAGAGAGCCTGATGGGGAGGGAAAGAGAGAGCTTTGCTGTGGTACATGTTTGGCAAAACCCTCAAATATTTTTCTCAGTTTTCCATTGCCTGTATTTTTTATTGAGCACCACAGAGAAATTGCAGCAGATTGATTCTTTCACAGCTCCCCAAAGTTGAAATGCTTTGGAGCCAAAAGCTCAATGCCTGCCAAACTTCATAATTAACTGTAGTAACTCTTTAATTTGAACTTTAATTTAAACACCCATGTTCAGGGGGATTGTAGGGGGGCATAAAAAAGAAAAAAGAAAATAGCAAAACAAGCCAGAGGCAACCAGTTCTGCTAAAATACAGAAGTAGCCCCAAGCTTGTGCTGTGCCAGAAGCAACTGGAGGCCAGCTGTCCTATCCTGGTCACAGAGAAGCCATTCTGGGATGGAGAGGCATTTTCTCAGTCCAGCACAAAGTGAAGGAGAAGGACACTGACATCAGACACCAGGAAAGTGACAGGCTCAAAGCTGCCTTCACTGCCCTGGATGGGAGGTCTTCCAAGGCCACCTCTAGGGATGAAGTGATCAAAGCCATCAGGAATGCTACCAGCTGGGAGTTTTATCTGAACTTGGGGACAATAAAGGCATAATTTAAAAAAAAAAAGACTAAAAGGGACCTAGGTAAATTTGCTCTAATGCAATCAGTTTTACACATTAAATGACACAGAATTTTGCTTCTTGTGAAGGAGGGATGAAAAATATACCGTCCTGGGTCTGTTACCCCAGTCAATGGTTTTTAATGGTTCTGTCACTGCAGTGTGAGCTGGACTGGGAAGCATCAGGAACAGAGGAAAATGAGAAATCCAAAGGAGGAATGTTCATGCAGCTTCTCTTCCCAGGTAGACACAAGCTGTCAGACTGCTCATGCAGCCCCAGAGCTCTCCCAGCCCATCCTGGCTGAGCTCCTGTGATGGGTCCTTTCAGGAAAAGCAAACTGTTGACACCAGGAGCAGGAGACAGCGCGGGACCAGATAGGGAACGGAGATGACAGCGCTCAGGAATGCATTCACAAGTTTGGCAGGGCTTCAGAGCTTTCAGCCCAAGCCTCTGGGAAGAAGTTGAAGATTAATAGGGATGTCTGGCCTGCTCTGGGTTGGGGGACATTAAGGAGCATCCACCTGCCCTGTGGATTCAGCCTGGTTTGAGCTGGGGTCAGTCTGAACCATGGTGACTTTTCACCATTTCACAACTATGAGCCAGTGATATTACAAGAAATCTCCTTAGCATTGCTCCCCAGGGATGCCAGCATTCCCACAGCATCATGCCCTGCCTAAAGGGCAGGAGGGGAATGCCATGACTTGCCACTCAGAACCAAGAGCTGGGCAGCTGTGATGAATGTACTGACAAAGAGATTCAGATCGATAAGCCTGGCAGTTCATACCAGCAGATGAATGGCTTTCAGTCTATGGGTTACAGAGCCATTAACTACCCAACCACCCTGCTCACTGTCATGAGTGAGCAATCACTCTGTGTATCTGCTCATCCTTCTTTATGCACCATCCATCTCCCACTCCCTCATTCCTGTATCCATGCAGAACCCTTTTCCCCCCATCCAGCTGTGCTCACAAACAGACCCTGATGTCTCTCTTGAGGCAAGCTGGATCGCAGAGGGGGAGAGGAAGGATTTCATTTCCCCATGTCTAAGCTGCTCCTGTAATCTTGCTGGGACTCTTCCTTTGAAGCACTGGCCTGGCTCAGAGCAGCTGGCCCATGGCCACAATTACTTCCACTGCAAGCACACACAAAAAGCCCAGTGAGAGGCCAAGGAGGGGGTGCTGAGATTTGAGCACCAATGAGTCAATCAAAGGCAGCTGGTGTTCATTAGTCCCTGTGCCTTCCCCTGTCCCGGCTGCCCCATTATGCAAGGACAAGGAGTCACACTCCATGGGCCAGCCAGGGCCACCCAGGAGCCAGCAGAGAGCCCAGAAGGGAGAGGAGGACTTGAGGTAGTCAGGGTCTGGGAATGCAGCCCCAAATTGCCACTTACAGAACCTTCTGTGAGCACGGTCAGAGTCATCCCATGGCAGAGTTATTTCTGCTTTTCTTGCTTTTCCTAAAACCAGGGGTAAAAAAGAGAGCCTACCAAAGGAGTTCCAGGTGTTGTTGGAGAAAAACCAGCAAGCATATATTTTCATTCAGCAGCAGGGTAATGGGGGAGGCAGGGATGTTCCCCGGGGAGCTAGAGAGGAGCTCCAGAGCAGCAGGGCCATTAGAAGGAAAAGATAGCAATTGCTCAAGGTTATGGCATTGGCAGAAGGTGGCAAAGTAAGATGTTATAAGTGGCCCAGAGATGAGTATTTGGTGCTTTGATAGCACCAGATTGTTTCCTAAATAAAAAAGCAGTAACAAGAATCTGTCTTTATCACTGCTCAAGGGCTATGATGTCTTCCACCAGCCATGGGCTCCATTCAGGGTTGATTTAGGCTCCACCAATGTCACAGCACATGTTGCAGTTGGGACAGCCATGATACACAGAGTGTCACCATACCATTTCAGAAAGCACCAGCCCATACAGAATAACACCATTCCACTTCAGAAGGCTGCAAGGAGCTGCCCTTCCTGTTCTTTAGCCCAGCCTTTTATCCCCCTCCTGTTCATGCATTGCACCCGTGTGCCCTCTGTTCCCTTTGGTGGTTGGTCAGTGCCCCTGGGCACTGCATGGCTCATTGCTGTCAGTGCTGCTCACCTGTCCAGCACAGCTGTACCCACTGGGGATGAGGCTTGGCCACAGCCCTCCTCCCAGTTACCACAAACTGTGTACCTTCACACCAAAGCCAGCAGGACTGCATCTGGGTCAAGTTGGCCCCATGTGTCTAGGTAACTGCCAAGCAGGATTTTCCTCTCTGTGCTGAGCATAGTTTTGAGGCTAACACCAACCACGGTCTTTTGCTTCTGTGTTCCCAGGTCCTCCCCCCTCTTGGCTGACCAAGACTGGCTTGGAAGGCTCTTCTCTCTCCCAGGAAAATGGGGACTGATGGTGAAAACCCAGTCCTGAGGAGCGTGGTCATCAGCTTCAACTTGCTTCTTCTGGGTGCTGTCCTTAAGCCTTTTGAGTGCCGTCTGGAGATGACAACAGAGCCAGCTGAGAGGACAGCGGTAGATGAGGCAGGTGGCCTCACCAACTGCAGCCCACCTATCAAAGAGCAGCCCATGGTCTTCCACCACATCTACAACATCAACATCCCACTAGACAGCTGCTGCTCATCCGTGCTCAAGTCTTCGGCCGAGGAGGTGAGTTCAGAAGACGGCCGGCTGGCAGAGTACACGGAGCAGACCTCCGACAGCGAGAGCCAGGTCACCTTCACCCACAGGATAAACATGCCCAAGCAGGCCTGCAAGTGCTCCACCTCCCTCCCATCCCTGCAGGAGCTGCTGAGCAGGATTGAGATGCTGGAGAGGGAGGTCTCCATCCTCCGGGACCAATGCACCTCCAATTGCTGCCAAGAAAATGCAGCCACAGGTAGTAATGCCATCTTGTTAGCTCTTGCTGGGGACTGAGGGCTTGAGCCAAAGGCAGGAGAAAGAATGCAAAACCTGATGATGCCACTCAGAGTGGTGGCAGAGGAAAACCAATGTTTACCCACGATGGGGCTGTGGCTTTAGTAAAAAAACTTAGCCTAAGTCCTCTAAGCCAGGAAAAGCCCTGGGAGGGCTTTGGTCACTTGAGTGCCCGTGCCACACTTGCTGAGAAAACTCTGTAATGGAGAGAGAGCTGAACCCCCTTTATGGATGAAATTACAGCTGGTTAAGGGTGAGCAGGGCAATCTCCCAACTCTGCAATCCTCCCAACACTCTTAGACATCTGCCACTGCTTGTGGGACAGGGAACAGAGAGGTAGCTGCTGCTCTCCTAGGCTGTCCCTGGGCTGAAGGCAGCCCCACGGGAGCTGGCAATAAGCCCTTTCAGCTTCTCTGTAGGGGGAGTGAACACATCTGAAAAGCTGAGTTTAAAAAAAAAAAAAAAAAAAAAAAAAAAAAATAAAAAAAAAACAAAAAAAAAAAAAAAAAAGGTATTAAGAAATACCAAAAAATACAGGAAATAAGCAAACAAAACCTAAAGAAAGAAAAAATGGCACAAACCCATCAACACGATACTCCCATCTGAATAAAAATACGTGCTTTTGTGGAGACCTCCAAGAGGTCCCATTAGGGTTACTCCATTAAAGCCAGCCCCTTGTTTCACCTCAGCTGTCCCTCAGGGTCAGGAAAGCAGCACTTAGCTGAAATGAGATGGGTCAGGAAGGTTTGGGCTAGTAGCTGCATTTCCATGACCCAGGAACCAGCATACTGATAGTTTTCCTTGTCTTAAGGAAGAGGGGCTGTCCTAAAGGGCATCCATCCCAAATGCAGCCCAGCCCTGCTCGTGGCTTCAGCACACCAGGGTTCCTTGCAGGGAAGAAAACACTAAGCAAGGAGAAACACACAGGGCATCTTTCCAGTGGAAAACTGCTTTTCGCACTAAGAACAACAACAGAAAGGAAGAGAAATTGAAACCAACCCTTTTATCCCCAATACTCACTGCATTTTTTAAAGTTTTGCAGCTATTAGTGTGATTTTTTTCCAATGGTACCCCAACACCTCTATGTGTAGGACACATTAAAATGAAATGGGTACAATCAGTCCTCAGGTTTTAGTTCTACCAACGGTGTGTTGGTCAGGCAGGGAGAAACAAGGATGGACACGTAGCAGGGTGGCTTGGGCTGGCATCTGTCATGTAGTCAATGTGCTCCCAGCCATGGCTTCAGCCCACATCCCTCCCAATGCCACATCCATCAGCTGCATTAATAATTAAGACAAAACAGGAAGCAACAGTCTGTGCAAAGTGAGGGTTAAAATCAAGTAGGAAATTCTATGAGAAAAACCTGGTTTAAAGGAATTAATTTGAAACTCTGATGGGCCTATTTGAGTTACTTGCAACATGCATAGGCAGTCCCATTAAATATTCATTGTTTGGTGGAGTCCCCACTCCCATCATAGATGTACTGAGCTGAAACTGGAGTAATTTCATTTATTTTTACCGGAGTTGCTTTCAGTTCACTGCAATGCAAAGGAATCAAGATCCCTACCCCACTACCCAAGTCAGTTTCCCTGAGGAAAGCCTTTTTCTCCAGCACACTTGCAAGCATCCTCTCTCATCTTTTGATAACTTAACTAGAGGCTGAGATCTGAAGAGATCCTGACTGGCATTCCCAGTACTTGCAGTTTGGATGGGAATTGTCCTGCAAAGTAGCCCAAATGTGTCTGTCTGGCACAGCATGTAACTTAGCTGCTTTTACATGTGCATCTGCTACATCCCCCACTGGAAGAGCTGCTTGGAAAGCAGCTAGGGTGGAAAATTTAGCTGGGGACAAAGTCCTGGGGCTCAGGGGTCTTTGGAGTGCAAAGGTTTCCCACGGTTTGGAAGAAGCACAGAAAGGGTTTCTGTTCTTCCTTGGTTCACATGAGGAAAAGCAGTACAAATCAGCAAGGAAAAGTTAGCCTGCCTGGGATAAACCCTTTGCTGGAGCAATGGCTCTGTTTCGGGGCAAAACAGGGGAGCATGAGCAGTGTCAGTGACTGGTGCCTTCATCCCCATCATCCCTCCTCACCCCAGAGCATCCTGTGCAAGGCTGTCAGGTAAAGAGGGGGAATTAGAGGTGCTGGTCACAGAGCCCTTGTGCTGTCCCTGCTTTTCCACAACCTCAGTGTGCCCAAAGCCAACAGTTCTGTCTTAATCAGGTTCACCAGGATAGGGATGATGTCTTTGGGTACATACCTACTTCGTGTAGGAGAGAGAGAAAGCAGCTGGGGATCTCTCATCTGTAAAAAGGAGAAGTGGGTAGATGTGAGACCAGAGGAGTCATGGCTGGTGCAGAGGGTTTGGTCAGGGAAGGGTTTTTTTCCAGTAAGAGGTCTAGGGAAGTTCCTGTCAACTGAGTGCTGAGCTGGAGAGAAAACCAAAGGGAGTGCCTGCACCACCTCAAGGCTGATGGCACCCATAGTTACAGAGGCCACTGCTCCCTAGGGAAAGATCCACCCAAACCCCTCTACAACCCCACCAATTCTTCCCCTTTCAGCCCTAAAACCATCAGTTTGCCAGAGCTGGGCATGCTCAGAGGGAGAACTATCCTTGCCCCACGCCTGCCTCCTCTTCTCCAGCCCTTCAGAGGGCTGACCTGAGACCGAAACCGACCTTTTCCCACCTCCCACTCGGTGGGTTCTGACCCTCGGTCCCGCATCCTTGCAGGGCAGCTGGATTACATCCCGCAGTGCAGCGGCCACGGGAATTTCAGCCTGGAGTCGTGCAGCTGCGTGTGCATGGAGGGCTGGGCAGGCAGCAACTGCTCTGAGCCCCGCTGCCCCGGGGGCTGCTCCAGCCGCGGCGTGTGCCTGGAGGGCCAGTGCATCTGCGATAACGACTACGGGGGCGAGGACTGCTCCCAGCTCCGCTGCCCCGCCGGCTGCGGTTCCCGCGGGCTCTGCGTGGACGGCGAGTGCGTGTGCGAGGAGGGTTTCACCGGGGAGGATTGCTCCCAGCTGCGCTGCCCCCGCGACTGCTCGGGCCGGGGCCACTGCGTGAACGGCACCTGCGTGTGCCAGGAGGGCTTCGCCGGCGAGGACTGCGCGGGGCTGCGCTGCCCCAAGGCCTGCAGCGGCCGCGGCGTCTGCCGGGATGGGCTCTGCGTCTGCGAGGGAGGCTATGACGGGCAGGACTGCTCAGCAGGTGGGGTGAGGAGAGCCAGACTCGAGAGTGTAAGCAAGGGTTTCAAGGTGCCCAGCATCCCATAGTACAGTAATGCCCCCCACCCAGGGAAAATGATTGGCATCTGACTCCATTGATTTCAGAATGCTGAACAAATGCTTTATTAAAACGATACTATATTACATTAATACTATATTACATTAATACTATATTATAACTATACTATATTAAAGAGATACTAAAAGAATACTATACTATACTAAATTACATACTAAAGAAAAACCCTTGACTATCTCAGACAGCTGAGCACAGCTTTGACCAAATCGGCCAAAACGTCCAAACAACCTTCACTGGTGTCCAATTACCAAATCCCTTCAGGTAAACAATCTTCCTAACACATTCCACATGTGCAAAACAACAGGAGCACAGAATAGAGATAAGAATTGTTTTCTCTTCTCTGAGGCTTCTCGATGCCTTTCCCAGAAAATATCCTTGGGAAAGTTCTGCCTGCCTGCTCTCTGTGAAGAGAGATGCGGCCACGCCATAGGAGCACCATGAAGCCTGGGAGAAATCCATACCTGGCAGAGAGCATCACTTAGGACACACCGAGGCCCCACAGTGTGGCTACCCCCCTGTTATCCCTGTCCCCAAAGACACCATGGACAAAAGTTTGGGAGGCGAGCAAAAAGCTAGTGAAGGTCATCCCAACATGGGGGCTAAACCCTTGGTGCAGCAGGTTCTCCTGAGCCTTTACCTTGCTGTAGCCGTTCAGACAACCACAGCTAGCACATGACCCTCAGCCCATGCCCAGGGCCCACCAGCAGACCTACACAGCCTCCCACAGGAGTGGAAGAATAACCCACGCACACCCTGACCTCTCCATACCTCCGCCCTTCCCACTAGTGTCGCCTCCTGAGAACCTGCGAGTGACGGGGATCAGCGACAGCTCCATCGAGCTGGCTTGGGACAGCCCTGGAGCAGCCACTGAGTACGTGGTGTCCTACCAACCCGCCGTGCCAGGGGGCACCCAGCTCCAGCAGAGGGTGCCTGGGGACTGGAGCAGCATCACCATCACAGATCTGGAGCCAGGTGTTGCCTACAATGTCAGCATCTACGCAGTCATCAGCGACGTCTTCAGCATCCCCATTACCTCCAAGGTGATGACTAGTAAGTATCCTACTGCAGTTGTCGCTTGCTACCCATGTAGCATCCTGAGGGGATGCTCAAGCTGGCTCACTTTTTCCATAAAAACCTTCTAGCAGCAGAAGCTTGAGCCTTCAAAAAGAAAAAAAAGAAAAAAAAAAATTGTATCTGTATAGGGATATAGGAAAGGAGGAAATGTGTCCGCCCTCTTCAGAAAGACTCAGCCTGGATGAAAACCTGGATGTCTAAAAAGCAGAAAAAGCTTCCAGAGATTGATTGAAGCCCCCAGAATGTGGCCCAAAACATTACATTTTTTCCTCAGAGAAAATACTACAACGTAACACAGAAGTCTCAGGTTCTCCTCTCCCTCCTGAAGGGATGATTCCCCATGATGACTCCCATGATATGGGCAAATGTGCAGCAAGATGGAATGCTGCTGGGCATCAGGAGAAACACAGACCTGACCAGGACCCTGATGCACAGAGTAAACAGGAGTATCAAGCTGTAATGCCGACCTCCAGAGAGGTTTCTTGGAGACTAAGAAACCTCTCTGTAGAGGGCGGGGGAGAAATAGAAACTATCCAGACACCCCTTTGCAATCCCATCATTCACTCTGTTCATATGATAATGCAGTGAGATGCTTCAGTGTCCATAGGTCCAGGCATTTCCCTCTTTTCCCTCCAATCCATGTGCAGCAGGGGAAAATGAATTTTGCTAACAGTTACCAAAAGTTTCCCTGTTTTTGTTGCTCAGATAACAAAGTGCCCACAGGGAGCAGGGTGTGTACAAACAGCACGTGCACACCCACCCTGCTCTGCTCACTACCCCCTGCTCCCTTCCAGACCTCGCCACACCACAGGGGCTGAAGTTCAAGACCATCACAGAGACAACGGCAGAGGTGCAGTGGGAGCCCTTCTCCTTCCCCTTCGACGGCTGGGAGATCAGCTTCATTCCCAAGGTACTGCTGCCACACCCACGGCACTGCAGGGTGTACCTGGTCACCCTGACAGCACCCAGTGAGTGGATCCTAAACCAGTTTCCAATTACCCCCTTCCCTAAATTCCCAGCCTGTGTTTGTCATTTGTGTACTGCACACCAGACTCCCCAGACACTGCCAGCCTGCATTTCCCCACTAGTTTTTGTGTCAAGACACGCATGTCCTCAAAGAAATGTCCCCCAAAAAATCCAGTGATGAAAAAAAAACCTTCCAGCCTCACTGCCTCTTGTTGTTGTACCCTCTTTTTCCTTTCCATCTCCTCTGCAATGACTCTTTCTCCTCCTCCTCTTCCTTGCCCTGCTCTCTACACTAAGCTCCCCAAAGCAGCCTGGATCAAAGCAAGCAGCTGCTGGCTCTCAGACAACAACCTTCAACATCCTGAGTCACACGCACAGTTAATTCCTGCCATGTAATTTTAATCGCAGTGAAGAGCAGGTAGAAATCGTGCCAGAAATGATGAAAGGATAAAAATGTTGCCCTAAATACCCCATATTTTCTGTGCACAGCAACAAAAATTGTACATCAAGTATTTAATCTATATTCATACTTTCTACATCATTTAGCCATAAGTATAGCTTCAATTGTATATGGAGCCTCTTTATAAGTGTATTCAAGCAGTGAAAGAAATGCTGATTAAGGGCTCAATTATGATGTTTTCACTTGTACAAAACCTTCACTGTAATCAAAGGCAGCTCTGGGCAGTGAAGAACTGCCCAGAGAACGGCCCAGAATTTGGCCCCACAGTTTTTAATACTCTTAACTATGAAGTATCATTGCTCAGCACAAAGCAAGGGCCCAAGTGCCTTAAATAACTCAATTCTCTCATTTCCAAAGAGTTGCTGAAAGATTATTGATGTGATGTTGGCTACATCCACATGCAAATTGTGTCAGAAGTTGAAGATCATGTAATGCAGGTACAGACCCTGGGATAATTTGCAGTCACCATCAGGTGATCATTCAGGATTAAAGCTGAAAAATATAGCAATATCAGAGAAAAGCTTTTGGTAGGAAAAAATAGCTCTTTCAAATATTTCACTATTACTCAGGAATTAAGCTGAACAGCATCCCCCTGAAGCAAATAAATGTAAACCATTGGTTCTTTTTATTGTTTTTGAGCCCAAACTTAAAAATACATGGAAACATTTTGGGATTTAAAGGCAGATAAAATGCAAAAGGATGGCTGTTCCTGGATGCAGGGTCTTGGGTAGGGAAGGGATGTAGCTCACTGGGCTTTAAAGTTCTCAAATTCATGAGTTAAGACATAAAGTCACAGTCATGCTCCTGCCCATCAGCTGCCAAAATTGGCCTCTCTTGAGTCTCCATCATCAGCTTTCCCCTAAAATTAAGCAGAGGGTGCTGTGTCCTTTACTGCCCTGCAAGCAACACTTGCTTGGGTACATGCCAAAACATTGCCACACCTCAAACAAACCCAAAACCCATTCCCAAATGTTAAAAACAACAGTTATAACTGCAGCATTGCAACCTCTGAGAGAAAAATTGACCTCCCTGTCTTCCCAAACACTGGGTGAGGAGGTGCTAATTTGGTCCTCATCCCAGCAAGGATGCTTGCAGCTTCATGCAAAGCTCTTTCCACTCTCCTTCCATGGTTTCTGTGATGCTCTCACCCCCACAAAAGCTGGGTCAGGCAGGATTGCCCATCTGCTGCCTGTACTGGGGATGGGGTGGGAAAAAGACAAAGAGAAGACAGATTTAGCAAAAAAAAATTAGGAAAAGTGAAATGGTAACTGATGGCTAAAATGGAAGGTTTCCTGTTTAATGAGAAAAGAGATGAATATGAATTGAGAGTTATGTGCAAAGATTTGTTCTGCATGTGATTAGTGAAGACAGCCACAAGAAAAGAACCTTTGTCCAAGCACTAGCAGGAAAGGTGACATGTGCAGTTGTTTAAAGCCTTACAGTTTTTCGGGGCAAAACCACAAGGCAAAAATGAGTGTACTAAAAATGGCTAAAAAAGCAGGTGACAGCAAAATAAAGACCTCACAGCTTCATACCTATACATCAACAACAAAAGGCTCCTGGCACCTAAAGAGCAGGGAAAACAAGTCTAGCCAAGGCTTTGGTTTAATCATCTTTCCTCTTCTGGAGAACAGCAGAGGCACAAACGGCAAAATACAGAAGCTGGAGAGGGAGGAGGGATGGGGAAGATTTTACAGCTCCACACTTGGTGGGTGACTTCACCCCAGGTTTGTCCCTCCATGGTGGGGTGTGCCAAGGTGACGACGTGATTTGGGGATGCAGAGTGGGCCATGGAAGTGTGCAACATGGGGGGCACCTCCTCTTCATGCATCAGTCCCCCCCAAAACACCAGCTGGTGGGGGAGGGTTAATGCTTATTTCATTCCTTGACAGAATAATGAGGGTGGTGTGATCGCCCAGCTTCCCAGCACTGTCACCACCTTCAACCAGACGGGGCTGAAGCCAGGGGAAGAGTACACTGTCACCGTGGTGGCCCTGAAGGAACAAGCCAGGAGCCCTCCCACCTCCGACAGCGTCTCAACCCGTGAGTGAGCCTCACCTGGGGGCAGCACAACAGTGCCCAGGGTTTGGTCCCAAAAATAAAGTCCCATGGGCAGGGATGAAACTTGCAGCAAACACTGCAGCAATAGCTTCTTCATGCAGTATTTTGTCCCTCTCCTAAATTGTCACAAGTGCAGAAACTGTGGCAAGGTTAATGGGGTTGAGAGAGAAGACTCACTTCTGCTTTTATTGTATATCTGGATAAATTATTCTTCTCTGCTAATCTCACATTTTGGAGGATGGATGCCCTCAAGAAATATATCTACATATGTATTACTTATATATGACAGATTAAAACTCCCTCCCGCTTTTGTGCCACTAAATGCCCCTCAACTCCCACCTATTCAGGCAAATCAGGCAGCAGGGCAGGGAGCCAGGAGCATGTCCCTTCCACACTAATTTGTTTGACACTCACTGGTCCTTTCTGTAGAAGGAATGAAGAAAAAAGAAAAATTCATCTGGGTCTTTTTGCTGAAGGAGATGCAGTGATGGGCAGAGCTCGTGGGAGAGAAGAGACTCTTCACACCACATCTGTTGCAGTCTGCCTTGAAAGCCAGGCAGACGTCTACGAGCTCCACCTGAGCTGTTCCAAGAGGAAACAGCACTTAAATAGATGCCGGAGGGTTATAATAAGGTGCTGCTAATTGAGGCAGCGGTGAGAGCAAAGGGAGGGTCCCTCCACCGCAGCAGCTTGTCGCAGGTCTGAGTTCCCCAGCACAGTGCTCTCCTCCTGCTTTGCCTCCGCGTTCAGCTCGACGTGGCTTGATAGAGACATCTCCTGGTCAAGCCCGAAACTTCCTTTCTCTGGGAAGTCAGCAAAAATAGAAGCTGGTACTTCAAACTCAAGGGTTGACCTTTGCAGGGAGTGCAGGTGGAGCGGTGGGCTCTGGTGTCTGTGCTCCGTGAAGGCACCCCTGTGCTGGCATGTCTGCCTTCCTCTGCAGCACCCCCAGAGCTTTATCCCCACCACTCTTACTCTTCCTCAACATCTTGTGCCAGGATCAGGCAGCAAAAGCATGGTTTTATGCCATACAGCTGAGTTGATGTGGATCACCTGGATGGCTGGACAACATAAAGCAGCTGGAGGTTGAGGGTATGCGTGACCTGGTCCTGGCCAAGCTGGACAGCCGGCTTCTACCTGAACACTGGGTTTCCCAGCTGTGCCCCTCCTCTGCTGTTTTGCCCCCAGACCTCACGTCACTACTCCAAATTCCTCCATGTCCTTTTCTAACCCTCTCTGCTCCTTCCCACCCCTGCCCACATGCTTGTCCCCCAGAACTTCCAAACCTGAGATGCAGCATTCAGCAGACCCTTATTATATACTGTCATTTTCTAAGATATGCTGTATAGTAGGTATATGTATATATGGTATAGTCTAAATTACAGAACCAAAGTGGGCTTTTCCACCCACCTTGTGATCATCTAAGTGATAAAACAGGCTGCCCAGCAGGCTTCATATCTGAGCACTGCCATGGCACAGGCTTGGCTCCATCCATCCATCCATCCATCCATCCATCCATCCATCCATCCATCCATCCATCCATCCATCCATCCATCCATCCATCCATCCATGTAGTGGTTAAGTCTTGCTGGACTCAAAGCATCCATCAGCCAGGCTTTAGCCCAGGATGTCCACAGGTGTTGGAATTTGAGTGTTGTGGGGTGTGGAGGAAGGAAGGGCCCAAATCTCTGCAAAAAAAGAAGCAGAAATGTCCAAAAAGGTCTCCCAGTAGATCCCTGGTATGAATTTAGCTAAAAACCTTTTATTGGAAAGGTTTTTTTGGACACCAACCATAGCCCCACATCCAGCTAGTTATGGAGATTCACCAGAGCAGTTGCACTTTTTCCTCTCTTCCCACTGCCAAGACACCAAGAGCTTTATGAGCTGATTCCTCAGTTTAAGGACAAACCAGGAGCTGGCTCCAAAGCAGGAACATTTCTGGAGACATTCCTCAGTTCTCAACACTTGGATCTTGTCCTTGGCCCCACCATTATTTAATACATTGTCAACACCTTTCAAAAGACATAATACTGTTGCTGATAAATTTTGCCAATGATGGAAAGGCTCAGAAAAGAGTCAATTGCATAGAAGAACATCAATAAAAGTTGTTTGGATAGTTTGAAGAGCTGGGCACAAAGGAAAATTACATGTTTTTCAAAGGAAAAGTACAAGCAGCTATCTAAGAGCAAAGAATGTGTATTGCAGTGAGATATAGGAGTTTTATATCCTGGGAAATGCCACCTTAAAAAGCCAAGGAGGAATTTTTGCCAACAACCAGCTCAAGAGAAGGGTAAGACTTGCATTATAGCTGTAATGGGTATCAATGAGAGAGCTGCTGGGTCCTGCTCTGGTGTCCACAGAAAGTGGAGAGGGTTCAGTAAAGAGCCAGGAGATTGGGACAAGAGACTGGGAACCCACGAGGACCAAACCCCCTAAGTATCTTGGTGTCAGGATCCTGTCTCTTGCCCGTGTCACCTCTCTCCCTTGTCCCCAAACACTAATTCCAGCTGCTCTGAAGGTCAGGTCGAATCATCCCTGAAGCTTGGTGTCCCCAAAGCTTCCGCCTTTCCCCATCCAACTCTCCCAAAATAACAGGTGCCCGTTTCCCCCCGCTCCTCCGCAGTCATTGACGGCCCCACGCAGATCCTGGTGCGAGACGTCTCCGACACGGTGGCCTTCGTGGAGTGGACCCCGCCGCGCGCCAAGGTGGACGCCATCCTGCTGAAGTACGGGCTGGCGGACGGGGAGGGCGGCAGGACCACCTTCCGCCTGCAGCCCCCTCTCAGCCAGTACTCCCTGCAGGCCCTGCGCCCCGGCGCCCGCTACCACCTCGCTGTCAGCGCCCTCCGGGGCGCCAACGAGAGCCGGCCAGCCTTTGCCCAGTTCACCACAGGTAGCTAGCTGGCCTTGCTGGGAGAACGGGTGGGCATTTTTGAGCCTCTGGCAAGCACGTCTGCAGATGGGCTGTCCTGCAACAAGGAGGAAAGGCTGAAGGGTTTTTGCATCTGGGGTTTAGCGATACCTCTTTTATTCCTGGCACAAGTGATCTGGGGTTTAATGTGGTGTGCTAGGAGGAAGAAGTGGGATGAAAGCACAGTGGTAAAGATGCAGGTGTAAATGGTAACACTTGAATGCATGTGCCTTGCATCCCATCACAGAGCAAGGCGGAGAAAATGATTCAGCTCACCCTAAAATACACACCCTAAAACTGCCCTCTGCCCCAACCCCTGCTGCTGGTGGCTGTTTAGCCACTAAACCTCCAGTGCAAAATGTCCTCTTTATGCCCTGTGCCCCACAGGGATGTTCATATAGTCCCCAGGGCAGTCCAGGTGATCCCAGATGCCCATGACAAGGCATGGATGGACTCAACCCCCCATATTTAGATGATAAACCCCAAGCCAACCCCATCTTGGCCATGTCTTTCTGCAGAACAAGGCTAAAGCTGCCTGGGACACATCCACACCAACTCCAGTGCCCGTTCAGACCCACAGCTTAGAACTCTAGAACCCAGCAGTTTACATCCTTAAGAGCACCCTCAGCTCAATGCACAATTCTCAAAAGCACCAAAATGCTCAGCACAGGTCTGAATTCAAGGGGACACACACTCACTCCCACTCAGCATCAAGAGCCAAGGCAGGTGCCTTGACCAAGGAATCAGCAGTCAAGCAGCTGAAACCAGCACATCCAGAAACATGGTTATCTTATTCTATATCTTCTCTGAACACCCTAACTCGTCAGTAAAACTTTAACTAATGTTAAGCCTGCAGATAGCTAAGGGATTTAATTTACCGTACCATAAAGGAGGAGTCAGAGCGTGTATTTCCATGCTGGTTTATGGTATAAAAATTGTCATGTACATTACTGCTGGATATGAGGTTCCTACTGTAATAACTGTGGTACCTGAATTGTGTGTGTACATATCTCTACAGATAAATATTCCAGAATAGATGCTTACCCCAACTGATTTGCTGTGTTGGCCTTCCTCGCTTTATTTCTAAAAGGCAACATAAAAATATCCCTCCAAGCTCAGATCCATCACCATTACCCACTGTCCTCTGGTGCCCAGCCCCAGCTGTTGCTCCCTGGAGGGGGTTTATTGTGCAAACCAGAGAAGATTCAGCACACAGCCTAAGCAGCACCAATAAACAAACCCTTTGGGCAATGTCTGAGTGTGAATGAGCCCGTAAAGATGCTCAAGGTTTTCTTCTAAGAGCAGTTCAGGGCAATGCATAGCTACTACAGAGCCCTTTTTCTCTCACTTACAGTGCCTCAGTTCCTTTTACTCTAATATGGGGGAAAAGAGTTTTCTTTTTGAAATAACATGTAACCAGCTACAAAGCCAACTTACTGAGGATGCTGCGAGTGCCCAGCATTTGCATCACCCTCCTGGGCAGCATCTCACAGCCTGTGCTGAGCAGGAGGTGAGAGCAAATGTTCCAGCCCTTCCTGCCAGGACATGCTCTGGGAAGAAGGAACCTCCTGGATGTCCCACTCAGGTACCCCTCCACGGCTGTCTCACCGTGGCAGGGCTGCAGAGCGCGTTCCCGGCGCTGAGACGGTGCCTCTCTCCCTTGTGTCATGCAGAGATCGATGCCCCCAAGAACCTGCGGGTGGGCTCGCGGACCCCCGCCAGCCTCGAGCTTGCCTGGGACAACAGCGAGGCTGAGGCACACAGCTACAGGGTGGTCTACAGCACCCTGGCCGGGGAGCACTACCACGAGGTCCTGGTGCCGCGCCACACCGGTCCCACCACCCGGGCCACCCTCGCAGGTAGGCGTGCACCCACCTGCCCCTCCCCCTGCTTCATCCTCCTCCTCTCAGGCAGCTAGGGCAACAGAGAACCCGAATCAGCACCAAGACTCAGTTGCACTTGTGCTGGGACATGTTTGAGGTTGTTTTGGAGTTTACTATTTACTGGAGAGAAAGTTTTCCCTGGGATAGAGCTCATTTTCCCTGTGTGGGTCTGGGTACACCTCCAAGTAATGCACCTCCAGCCCAGGTGGAAAATAGAGCTGGCAAGGAGCAAAGGGAGAAATGGGAAGTCTGTTTAGGCTGATCTACAGGAAAATATTATTTCACCCTTCTCTTTTTTTGCTTGTTTGGAAAGAGCCATGGGTGATGATGTCCCGTGGGGAGTGATGGGGAGCCAGGTTGCCCAAGTTTTTTGCCTTTTGCCAAAGTGGGCTTAAAGTAGACCCAAAGCTGGAGATGCTGGTTTTGAGCAAGTCCTTTAAGTGGTACATTATTCAGGCCAGCAAACACTGGCCCCCTCCCACAGCCAGGAAAGCCTCAAACTGCTTATGCAGCAACACAGCAAAGCACCATGTGAGATGTGTTTTCCTTGTTTTTTGACTAGAACTGCTTACCTCATGGATTTGCTGCTCCGGTGGCGTATTTTGAGCAAAGGAAATAAATATATGCAAAAATGTTCTCTCATTCATCTTGAAGTACTTCAGTATGGCAGGACACCAGGTTCTTCCATGTTGACTCTGCCTTCCCAGGACCTTCAAGGGCTCAGGAATCTGCCATATGAAGTTATAGGAGAAAGGTCAGTGGGAAAGCCAAAAGTTAAGTTACAGGCACAGTAGCAGGGTCACAAGAAAGGCTGGAGGGCAGCAAGGTAATTAGAGCAGTTATCTTGAAAAATGTGGAATGCAGAAAGAAGAAAAACACTAGGGCTGGTTTCTTCTGTGTTCTTGATGAGGATGCGTGAGGAGAAGAAGGAGGAGATCAGAGACTCAGTGCTGGACTCCTGCTAGCTTTCCTTTAGGACATTTATTGGCTTTCTAGGTGAGAAGAAGCATTAAAAAAGGGCCAAATCCCCCTCCCTGGGCAGAGGCACAACAGTGACACACACTGAGATGATAGCCATGGCTTGACTTGAGCTTGGAATATATGGCAGCCTGAAGTCTCTTGTTTTTCTCAATAAAACTAAAAGAGCTGCCAAGGCTCTTCCAGATTCAGGTGAGGCTGCAAGAAACCCAACCAGAGAAAGCTACAGAGATGCAGATTCTTAAGTTAATTGTAGAGAGTGATTTTTTATACAGTACCTTCATCATCACACAGGTGCATTGTTTCCAGTCCCCAGTGTACTATGTCATAAACAAACCAATTTAAAGAAACCCAACCTAGTCATAGCAGAAAATAACGCAAAAACCTTTCTGCTAGAAAAAAAAAAGCTATGATAGTCATAGTGTGGATGGGACCTGAGCCTCTCCCATAGCTCCATTATGTACAGACTAGTCATGTCCTGCAGTCTTGTTGGATGTTGTGCAAAACCCATTGGGTTTTTTTTTCCAGTCACCCAGGACCTGATGGGACCCATGGTGTGAAAGTAACCAGCAATTCTTCCAATCAATCTCATCAATCACACTGCAGGAAAAGCAGTGTGGAATGGCACTGAGCAGAGTTTATCAAAAATTTACTCAAAAGTGCAGCAAGCCTGGCCCTGACCCATAGTCTCTATTAAAAATCAGCATTTGCACAGAAATAACCATAATTTTGCTTGTCCCAAAAGAGCTGGGAGAGAAAAGTTTTATATCCTCCTGCTCATTTCTTCCTTCTCCTTCCCTTCTGCCAGGCTCTTCTTTCCAGAATACTTCTGACACTTATTGAGCTGGGCCAAGGGGGTCCGTCTTCTCCCCATCACCGAGACAGCACTGTAGCAAGAGAAAAGCAGGGGAGAAGAGTCCCTCTCTCCTGACCTCCTGGGAAAAGTTTTGGTGGCTCCAGGGGATGCTGCCCCTGGGCGAGGCACAGTGAGGCTGAACTGGAGAGTTTATGGATTTTTCTAACTTTGTATGAAAGATCATGAAGCACAGGGATGAGGGAAATAAAGCCACAAGCAGCCAAGCAGAAGTGACAGGCAGAGGCAAGAGATACTCCATAGAGATAAAGCAGTGCAAGAAGGAAGGAGCTGGGTGAGTTCAGTTCCCAAGTTCTTTGAGAGAGGTATCTCAGGATTTGTCCACCCCAAGGAACAGGTCTTGATTCAGCTCCCAGAAAGACTGCACCTTTCCCAATTAATGTGCATTTCATTTATTCTGCATAATTTATTTCTCTCCAAGACACCGGCCCTGTGACAATATCTGATGCTGCATCACTTTGGAAAAAATATAGCTACTTTATCGTTCCCATCTCAGCTCACACACAGAGGAGCTTCTGTCTCACCGCCAGCAATTGCAGCAGACCTCAGCAACAGCTTATAAAAATGGCTTGTTTCTGAGCTAAAATAACCCAAATTCCCTGTCCAAAGGCATCCACAGGGCTTTTTGAAAAGACTCAGCTCTTCTGCAATGTGCAGAGGAATTGCTGACCTGTGAGAGAGCTGCTAACCCCATGGATGCTCTGGAGGGCCCTCCTGTGCCCCCACCTGTGGGAGGTGGAAGAAGGGGTCACACACACCCTGAGGTCACCCTGCCAGGTACTGCTCACAAACCCCATCATGTTCTTTGCACTCCCTGGTAGATCTGGTGCCGGGAACAGAGTATGGCATTGGGATTTCAGCTGTGATGGACAGCCAGCAGAGTGTGCCAGCAACCATGAATGCCAGGACTGGTGAGTTTGGCCCCACTGCCTGCTCCAAGCACAGCTGGCTCCTATGGCTCAGATGCCCCCATAGGACAGTCCGTGCATGGGGACAAAGCTCTGCACCAACCCTCTCCCACAGAGCTTGACAGCCCCCGGGACCTCCTGGTGACAGCCTCCACCGAGACATCCATCTCACTGGCTTGGACCAAAGCCACAGGTCCCATCGACCACTACCGCATCACCTTCACCCCTGCCTCAGGAATGGCCTCTGAAGTGACAGTGTCCCAGGACGAGTCACAGCTCACCCTCTCGGAGCTGCAGCCTGGGACAGAGTACACCATCTCCATCATCGCTGAGAGGGGACGGCAGCAGAGCCTGGAGGCCACTGTGGATGCCTTCACAGGTAGAGAAACACAAGCTGGGATGGGGGCAAGGGCACAGACCTTGTTGGCACCTCTACCAGCCCACTGCATCCCTGGCATGAAAACCCTTGAGATGGTGATGGGGATGAGAGCTGGGGGGTCAATGTGTCCACACAGGAGAAGTTGACCTCAAAAGGAGGATGGCCCTATCAATGTGGTGGCTCAATCCCTTTGGCCAGCAGCACGGAACACTTGCTTTGCTGGATAAGACAGGATTGGGGAAAACAGCACTCTGCTGTCCTCTGTGGTCAGGGTGGCCTGTGTGTCCATATGAAGAAGAAATGAAGTCTTGGGGGACTTCACAAGGACCTCTGGCTGAAAAGTCTGCAGTCATGAAGCGAAGGCAAAATACACCATCTGCAGTGGGACAGTTCAGTCACCCACCGTACAGATCTGGGATGGAGGATGTTTGCAGGTGGAGCTGAGAAAAGCGCCATTTTTCCCCTCCTGGTTCTGCCTTTTGATCCCAGCACAGTTTCAGATCAATGGAGAGCCCAGATCTTCAGCTTTGCCACCTCTTTTAAGTATTTCCCATGCAAGTACTGGAAAAAACGTGGAGGTAAGGATCTGCAGACAGTTTGGGTTGCATCTCTCCTCTCCATCTTCCAGGTGTTCGGCCCATCTCACAGCTGCACTTCTCCCAGCTGACATCCTCCAGTGTGAATATCACATGGAGTGACCCATCTCCACCAGCAGACCGCCTCATCCTCACCTACAGCCCCCGGGATGAGGAGAAGGAGGCACAGCAGGTCACACTCAATGGCACCCACAGGCACACCAGCCTGACGGGCTTGCAGCCATCCACCGAGTACCTGGTGTCACTGGTGGCCGTGCATGGTACCATCAGCTCTGAGCCTGTCATGGGCTCCATCACAACAGGTACCACAGGACACCCCCCACCAGGCACGGGACAGCACCGGGGAGGGCAGGCAGGAGCATGGGGAGTGGACCTGCCTCCTACAGCTTTTCTTTGTGCTCCATCTCACCAGGGATTGATGCACCAAAGGACCTCAGGGTGGGCAACGTCACCCAGGAGTCCATGATGGTCTACTGGAGTGCTCCCATCGCTGCCTTCGACCACTACAGGATATCCTACCGTGCTGCCGAAGGTAATGGGCCAGAGCACTCCTGTTTATGCCCTGAGCTTACAGCAGCCAAACCTCCCTCCATCTGCTGGCCCAAGCAAACCACTAGGTCATCCTCACCCAGGCAGCATCTCGATGCCTTGGGCAAAGCAACCAATAACTGAGATTGGCTGCAGGGCAGAAGATGGGATGCCTGGGTGTCTGGGATGAGGATGGGAAGGGACCACTGCAGCCAGCTTGGCACAGAGGGGCACACAGAATGGCCCCCAGCAGTATGTCCTCCCCAGAGATGGTTAAATTCAGGGCTTAATCCTGAAATCCAAGCTCCCTCATCTGCTTCGACTACCCCATCTCCCTTGGCCCTAGTTTTGTCGATGATGCTGAAAAGGCCAGGCCAGCAGAGTGATGGGCACACAGGAGTGCACGTGCAAGCATGAAACCCAGCTACCTCCAGTGTCTTGTGGAACTGTCCTCCCCTCCTGAGCCCCAGGATGGGGCCAGCCATGATGTCAAAGCCCTTGGCTCCATCTCTGCAGGAAGGACAGACAGTATGGCCATCTCCAGGGATGCCACCGAGTACACCCTCCAGGACCTGCAGCCTGCCACCAAGTATGAGATTGAGGTGAAGAGCATGCGGGGCCGGGAGGAGAGTGAGCTGGCCTCCATCACTGCGTACACAGGTGGGAAGGAGCTCTCAGTGGGCAGGGAACAATCAAACAGTGTCAGGTCCAGCCCTGCCCAGGGCTGGTAGTCCCTGCTTGCACTAATACTCAGGTGACTGAGAGCAAGCTGGACCTTACACCAGCCAGATGCAAGGTGGAGATGATAAACAGGGCTCACAAGGGCTCAGTATGGGCTTTTGAAGTATGTCTCAGCAAAGTTTATCCCAAATATGCATGGGTAGTCATGGATAAAAGTGATAAACCTGTATATCAGGCACAGCAAAGCCAGAAACATGATGCTGGGCAATCATGACAACCTTTCCTAAACAGAGTACAGATTTCCAGAAATAATCCCTAGGGAAGCCCTGTCACAAACAGCATCTGCTGCAAGAATAAAACCTTCTGCTATCTCCAGACTCCTCAAAGCCTAAAGAAAACCCCTAACAAGGCAGAATGGGCATCAAGAAAAGAGTGGAAGAGTAGCCCAGGTAGCAGAGGAACACAAGCTATGACATCTCTGCATTCCAGCCTGGGCAGTACTAACTCCTGTGCAGGCACATGTGTCTGGGCAGCAGGGCAGGACGTAGAGCAACATGCCACAAGAAGCCCTTCCAGTTCATAGTCCAGCCTCCTAATGCCTCTGACTCTCTGGATCTCTCCCCCATGCAGCCATGGATGTCCCCCTGGGGGTCACAGCCACCAACATCACTCCCACCGAGGCGCTGCTGCAGTGGAACCCGCCGCTGTCGGAGGTGGAAAGCTATGTCCTCACCCTTACACGTCGTGCAGGTACACCGGGGCTCTGTTTCAGCTCACCTCAACCTCTCTCCCATCCCAAAGCCCAGGCCTCAGTGGGAGCCCTTCACAGAGACAGTAGGGAAGGAGCCCTTGCCTTGGGTTTTATAGGGATTGTGGGAAAAATTAGACCACCCTTCAGATTGAACAGCACCACTACAGCTCAGCTGCTGCACGGTACCTTATGGTGTTTCAGCAGTAGAAGTGCTTTTATTCACGAGGTCATATCGAGAGACACATTTTGGAGAACCACTTTGAATATCTACCCTAACTCATCCCTTTTTGCGTACAGTTGCAGGAGAAACAATTCTCGTGGATGGAGACAACCAAGAGTACCAGCTGACCAACCTGCTGCCCAGTACCACCTACACAGTGTCTATGTATGCCACCAGCGGGCCTCTCACCAGCCAGACCATCAGCACCAACTTCACTACTCGTATGTACAATCCCTTCCCTTACTCCTCATCCCCAGCCATCCACCCACCCCAGGAAAAGCAGCCAGCAAGGCTAAGTCAAAGCTCTTGTTACATAGCATAGGTGTAGAGGTAGCCACATGGCAAAAGGACACAAACACCAATTCCAAATACAGTGCAGGGCACAACACAAGAACAGAATTTTAATCAACAAGTATCAACCATTATTTTCATTCTTTCAACCTCCCTCCCTCCCTCTCTTTTGGTGATTTCCCCTGGCTGTAGTTTCCTGAGCAGGTAATTTTTTTTGCCCAAGGCCATAGTCCAGAAGAACACGACAACCCATTTTGCTTGTCAGGTCCCATAGCACATGAATTTCACAGCTGTTACCCTTAAGGTGGCACACAGGTAGAAGAGGACTTCTAGAGGGATGGTAGAGCTCTGTTCAAGACTGGGGATGGGTGAGGAGTTTTTGAAACTGTGTGTGAGGATGCACTTTGGGCTGTAGCTCAGTGTTGCAAGGTTGAATCCCAGTGTACTGAGTTGGGAAGCAGGGTTGAGGTGGTTGTGTGTGAGAAATTGCACTTCCCTGTGTCCCTATCCACTCTTGCAGTTTTGGATCCTCCAACAAATCTGACAGCCAGTGAAGTCACACGCCGGAGCGCCCTGCTGTCCTGGGTTCCTCCCGTGGGAGAGATCGAGAATTACGTCATGACCTACAGATCCACCGATGGCAGCCGGAAGGTGAGCGAGTCCTCACACCAAAGAGGCTCATTCAGTCAGGGAATAATAAGTCCACATTAAAATAAGCAGAAGCCAAACAAAGCAAAAGAATGGTACTCACTGGCTCAGGGAGGCCAGAAGGGCAGACACTACTTCCTGCTAAGCAGGATGATAGGAAAAAGCAAGAAGAGATTGCCCAAGGTAAAATGTTGATGCACACCTACTGGTCTGGGCATAGAGGGTTACCTTGAAAGATTGGATGAACAGGGGCAATTCACAGCTTGTGAACACAAGCAAGCTGAGGCAGGAGAATATTATTCTGCAGAGATGCTAAAAAGGCCATTTGCCCTTCCTGCAAGAAGGAAGATAGACACAGACAGACAATTAATTCTGCAATACAATACATTTGATTATTTAATGAGTGTGTCCACATCTGCCTGTCTGGAGGAGCTGCAACAAACACTATCAGAAATACGTCGTGGCAAATAGTCCAACTTCCTTTGCTGGTGTGATTGGCTTGCAGCAGCCAGAGGATAATAGCTTTGCAAAAGGGGTCTGATAATGCTGTGTGGCACTGACCAACAACCAGAAAAATTAACATGACAGGAATCAACGGAGTCAAAACTGGTGGATAACCAGGTTTGGCCAGCTCTATTTCTTGAGCTGCTTGGGCAATCACTCATGTCTTGTACCAAGGGCACACAGGTCCCAACAGACCCAGCTGTCAGAGGACACAGACTGCAAACATTTAAATCTGCCTCCAAACCAGGTTGCTTTCCCCCACCCAAACCATTCTGAAATGTTGCCTAAATTGACTGATCTCACATTCACTCAGTCCAGGGGTCTAAGCAATCATGCAATGCTCTTCAGCCAGGCTCCAAGGGCTGCAGTAGTTTGTGGCTTCCCTTCCCTCCTCACTTGCTCTTTAGGCTCTGCATTGCTTTTCTCATCTGTTGCTCTTGGTGTCTACCTCCTTCTGGAACCCATGTACAGGAGCTGATTGTGGATGCTGAGGACACATGGATCCGTCTGGAGGGGCTTTCTGAGACCACGGAGTACACAGTGCACCTGCAAGCTGCCCAAAACACCATGCGGAGCGCCCTCATCTCAACCACCTTCACCACAGGTGAGGACTCACACTGCATCCACTCAGACAGGTGGAGGTTGGCCCACATATAATGCTGGTAGGAAAGGACTGCTCTTAGGGACCTTCCCTCCTCAGGCAGCATTCCATCATGATCCAAAGAGGGGTACTTACAATGCCATGATCCACAGCGCTGCTTCGCTACAAAAAGTGAATGGCTGAAGGAGCTCAAGACCCAGCCCAGGGCAAGGGGATTTGAGCTTCAGACCAGGAACCATCTACCAGGCCCTTTGTCTTGCCCATGTCCATCCTCAAGTGCATACACAGAGGAAAAAATACCCACTAAAATCAGCAACACATATCAACAGGTATGCTCCTGGGAGAGGACCCAGCCAGTGTCTCCATGCTGTGGACATAATCTGATTCTCACAAATATCAAAGAATCATAGAATACTTTGGATTGGAAAGAATCTTTAAAGGTCATCTAGTTCAATCCCCCTGCAGTAAGCAGGGTCATCTTCAACTCGATCAGGTTGCTCGGCGCCCTGTTGAATTTGACCTTGAAAGTTTTCAGGGTTGGGGTATCCCTGGAAATATCAATCAGGTGCATCTCTACCACCACCAGTGGAGTCACAGACAGCAGAGCCAGCACTTTATCTAATTGCATTATTCCTCCCCACTCATTCTAGAACACTCACAATCCACTAAGGCACTAAAGTAATGGGAATGGTTTCGTTTTGAAATCAAAGGATGGGCATCCACAGTCACCATGACCCTCACAGACAGAATACTTACTCTTCCAAGAATGAAGCTTGTATGAGAATGTCACCAGTGCTCCCATCCTCTGCAACCTTTCATAACAGAAATTATGCAGAGCAAATTGTCCCTCATCCTCTTTGAAAAGCATGGCTAGGCCAGGGCACTTATAGACAGCATGCATCTTGTTCAGGGCTAGGAATCCAATCATGTTTTTCCTGGGCATCAACAGCACAAAGAAGTCTCCAGATGATGTCCACCAAAAGTCCTCCCATCTGTGCTGCCAGTTCAATTAGGAGATTTTTCTTTGAATCTGCTGTGGATACACTTCCCCATCTCAGTTACATGCAAAGGTCCCTTCCCCTGCTTTTGAGAGATAACAAACTGTTTATGTCAACAAAAGAAGAAATGACTTCTCTAATACATCTACAAAACACGCTTTCCTTTCTTATTTTTGCCACTTACACATGTGTGTAAAGCCAGTACAACTCAGGTATGTGATAGAAAAATACATGTAATCTTTGAGGCTGCTTGGAAGCCAGGGATGAAGCTGCATGGGGATGACTTCTCAGGTGGGATAAAGCAGCAGAAACCCACTTATGTCAGGCAAGGAGAGCAGCTTTTTCATCAAACAGAAATGTCAGACCACAGCAGCATTAGTCCCCATTGTCAGCTGCTGCAGCACCCAACACATTTAACTTGCTTTGAAGATGAAGATAGGCATTAACAACAAAGTCAATTTCTCCCCACTTAGCCCAATATTGATGAGACAGAAGGAACCAGGAGCTATCACCAAGGCAATGCAATCTATGGACAGCTTCTCTCATCAAAGCATCCAGCTCTGCAATGCCGTTTACTCTGGCAATGCATCAAGGCACTTGGCAGAGAACAAGGACTTGTCTATAAGGAAAAAA
>VZRH01004689.1:292640-303750 GCA_013397555.1 Urocynchramus pylzowi | reverse complement strand
AAAAAAAAAAAATTTTTTTTTTTTGACAAAGCTCTGGCCAGCAGTTTCAAGCAAATTTGTGCTTAATGTTGATGCTCCAAAAGGCCCCGTAATTAAGTTGTTTATTCTCACCCTCCATCACTGGATGGGCTAGTTCATTCTCCAGCTAGACCAGGTTTGGCCTGAAATCCCCAGAAACCAAGCCTGGATCTCGTGCAGTGATCATCTTGAGAGACCTTGGCTTCAGCACGTGAACTACCACTGGGCTCTGGAGGCTCCACTGCCATCCTGGGTTTGTGTGGCTCAGGCTTGTTCCAGAGCCCAAAAAGGAACATGAGGCTGTTACCCAAACTACACTATTCACTGTGAGATGCCATTTTGTGTAACAGGAAGCAGCACATCAAATCCTTCACACAGCAGAACACCGTGTGTGCCCATGACCCTTGCAGCCTTCCAAAGCCACCTCTTATTTCTAACCCCAAAATCCCAGAGGGAAACACAAAGGGACTTTCATCTCTTGCCCAATACTCATTTCCCTCTGTTTCCATTCTCCAAGCCCACCTTCCCCTTGCACACTGCACTGAAACATAACCAAAGAGAAAAAGAGTCCTGAAAGGAAAAGCTGCTTTTAGTAAAGTGATAGCATCTATAAATGAATAATTTCAAGAAGGAGAGAGGCCAGGCTCTCCCCAAGGATAGCTGGGTTTTGGTAGGAAGGTACCAGGAAAGTATCCACACAAAGGCTGGGGAGAAGTCTGCTTCTACTCCTTATCTTTGCATCACTTCACTTTCCAAATTTGCCCTGAACCAGGACACATGGGCATATTAAAACTTAGTACCAGCCTAAATGCACTCTTGCCCCAACCTCTTGCCTCCTTCCCAGAGGGATGCTTATCCCAGGTGAAGTGCCTGGGTGTGCAAAGCACAGCTCATACCACCTTCACTCCCAGTGATGCAGCTGCTGAGGGCCCAGCCAGTGCTGTCCCCATACCCACAACAGGCTCAGAGCAACCTGACAAAATACAGTAGGAGCCAAAGTACCCTCCTGGTGCCTCACCTCCATGCCAGCTCATAACCTTCATCCCAGCTCAGAGCTGCCCTCCTGCTGTGTCCCCACCATCACATCTGTCAGTGACCCCACACCCCCTATCCTTTGCCCCCCAGACATGCCCATAAGATTTGACTTTACCAAACACTGCCAGCAATGAACTCTCACCCCCCAAAAAACCTTTAATTCATGCTTACACCCACTAACAAAGGGTTCTGTTCTGGGACCAAACAAGAAACCCATCCCTGTTTCTGCCAGCCAAGCACCCTGGGATGGCCACAAAACCCAGCAGAGTCCCCTGGGGACCACCAGCACCTCCAGGGTCACCTTCCCCTTTCCTAAAATCCTGATGGTGGTAGCAGCTCCTTGCCCCTTCCAGAAGGGAAATTTGGGGTAAGTGGGAGGGAAAGGCCCTTCCCTTGGGAGATCCTGATGCCTAGACCCGCCTCAATACCCAGCCTGCAGTTCTTCAGATGTCAGTAGCTTCTCAGAAGGATGGTGACACAAAGACCTAACCAAACACAAACAAGCAGCCCCCTGTGTACAGGTGTTATCCTGGAAGTGTTCTTAAAATGTTTTAAAAAAGTTTAAAAACATAAATAAGAAGGGAGAACAGAGGCAGCAAAATGCCTTGAACAGGTTCTGATGAACTCAAACACAAACCACTGCAACCAAATGAGGGGGAAAAGAAAAGTAAATAAATGCATAAATAAAATCTATAATATAAATAAATAATATATTAAACAACCTTCCCCACCCTGTAATGAAAATGTAGCTTGGAGAATGGGATCAACGCTTGTTAACCATTGTTAACTAGTATTTTTAGTCCTGACCACTCTTAGGCTATGTATAGTTCCTTTTTTTAATGCATTTTCTATACATTAATAAAAGATACTGAAAGAGTGAGCTGTGTGCCTGTCTGAGAGTGGGGTGGGACCAGGGTCCTCGTGCGTCCAAGCCCAGCAACATTTCAGCCCCAACCTCATGCCAAGAAGGGACATGCATCCCCTATCCCTGATCTTTGGTTATCCCATGGGAGCACGGGCACTTAGCGTGGAATCACATTCAAAGCTGGAGGACCCAGTACATGCAATGTAATAAAAAAACAGTGGGAGGAGGTTTTGGGGCAGCCCAGCTTTGGCTGATGATCCCATCTCCATCCTTGTAGGTGTTCAAGACCAGGCTGGAAAAAGCCCAGAGCAACCTCATCCAGCCCCAGGGCTGCCTTGGGCAGAAGGTGGGACCAGAGACTCCCAAATCCCGCCTGGCCCAACTATGCTGTTAAAATAAAAAGCAATAACACGGCCACAAAGTCAGGTCAGTACAGTCAGTCCATTAACCACAGGAAGGCAGAGAGCTGGGATTTGGCCTCAGCCCAGCACAAGACATTTTACTAATAAATTTAGCTGCTCCCATGAGCTACAGAGGCTCTTCAATTTGCAGCCAGAGAAAGCAAAGCTGTGGTATGAATGATTGGGAGCAAAGGGAAACAACCCCAAAATCTTCAGTGAAAACCATTTGCCTGATTTAAACAGCAATCTGTTCCCAACATTATAGAAACACCACCAAAAACAGATTGGAAGGCTCATTCCAGCAGAATATACTCCCAGTGGGAAACAGCAACAACAAAAAAAACAAACAAACAAACAAACAAACAAAACCCCAGCACTGATTAGCAAAAATCTCTAGGATGAAGATGAACTTCAGAAGATTTTGAAATTCTTCTCTTATTTCACATGAAGACTTTACCCAAACGTCTTTGTTTAAAGTTTTCACATTCGACACGTAGCCAGACAAGATGAGAAAGCTCGAAAGAAGCTCTTCCGCCAGACCACTTCAATGTGTTCTAAATTTGACTTTGTAGAGACAAAACAGGGGAGTTTTCTTGGTGGTTACTTCTCTTTCTTACTCGGATTTGTGAGACAAAAAAGGAAGTTTGTGAGAGTGGGGATGTCCCACCTTCACCATGACCCTTAGTACACCAAAAGCAAAGCATGAAGCCTGATGGACTGGACTGTCTGGAATAAATGAACTTTTTCTGTGTCTGAAGGTAGTTAGTGCCATGGAAGACCCTTCATGCAAGGCCTGTGCATGGAGGAGCTGAGGGATAGATATGTGTTTGGGATGGTGAGGAAGGGTTGCCTGTGCTGGTACTTGTCATCCCAGTCTCACTGTGCTTGGCCTAGCAGCCCTCTGTCACAGCATATAGCACAGTTGAGATAGCCACAATACACAAAGATCACAGTAGAATTTCAGAAGGCTTCAAGCATGTGCCCTTCTTGTTCTTTAGCCCAGCCTTTTATCCCCCTCCTGTTCATGCATTGCACCTGTGTGCCCTCTGTTCCCTTTGGTGGTTGGTCAGTGCCCCTGGGCACTGCATGGCTCATTGCTGTCAGTGCTGCTCACCTGTCCAGCACAGCTGTGCCCATTGGGGATGAGGCTGGGCCACAGCCCCACTCCCAATGACCACAAACTGTGTACCTACAGTTGTCCAAGGTGTTTTATTTATGGTCTCTAAAAGAAGGGCAACACCTTCCACTGTGCACCCTCACTCAGCATGTCTGGGGCCAAGTGAGGCCCCCAGGGCCTCCATTTCCTGCAGAGAACCTCCCAAAAAGTTCACCTGGAGGAAACACAGTCTTCCTCTTGCAAAAACCAATAACAAGAGGCAGGTGTGTATCACTCAGAGGTTGGTACCTAGAGAAGGCAGGTAGCAGGTACATGGGGAGCTGCAGCATCCCTCTGGATCATAACCACCTCCCAAAAATCAAAGTCAAGGCCAACTCCATGTTTCAAATGGGACGAGAAGGGAGCGAGGGCTGGCAAAAGCCCTTTTCTAAACACTACAAATTTTGATTTAAGCCAGGGAAGTGTTTTGCCCCATCACACTAAACCCTGGGGAGCTCCTGCCCACCACCCTCATTGCTCTGGGCCCTCTGCCCTTGCACAGCTCACAGCCATCATAATCTAGACATGGTCCTACATGTGGTAGGATCTCATATTTCCAGCCACTCCAAGAAGCATGCCTTCCCAGGCATGCCACACTCCTTTTCAGGCACTTCCAGCCACCACAGCCCCCCCATCTGCACTTTACACAGAGATATTTCATCACAGCCCTCTTACCAAAGTCCCCTTTTTGCATGAGTGATGCTCAGGAACTTTGTTCCAACAGCAAACATCAGGAGGGTGTACAAAGGTCCTCAGCAAGGACCTTGGGCACCCATCCCAAACCCAGAGCTCAAGCAACACATTTCCAACAATACATTCTACAGCCTCAGACCAAAAAAAACCACAAGGGAAACGCTGGTCCAGGAGCACAGAGTGCAGCAGGAGGAGGTGTAATGGCTCCAGAGCAAGGCTGGAGCAGGTTGATGAAGGGGCAGCTTTGTGCCATAGATTCAAAGCTGCTTTATCACTTAGGACATGTGATTTTTATAGCACCATCTTCAACATTCTCAGATTTTAATTTCCCCTCATAAGATGGCATGTGTTCATCATCCCTTTTAAAACTCTCATTCCCATCTTTATATTTTAACTCCTGGGGCTACAGGGTCTAATGTTTAGTTACGTAGAGTGTAAAAAAAATTATGAATTATCTCTTTTCATCAAATCTAAATGCAGGGGCTTTAAATTTTATTATTTAAATTGTATTGATGTGTCCCCTCTCCCTGGGACGAGGAATGCTGTGAATAGCAGCCTCCAGGCTTATTCCCCTTCCCTGTGATATAGCCAGCAATTTTTCTGCTTGCAACTTGTTTCAACAAACACAGAATCAATCCTAGAACGGGTTGGAAAGGACCTAGAAAGATCATCTGGTTCCCACCCCTCTGCCATGGGCAGGTAAAGCTTCCACTGTCCCAGGTTGCTCCAAGTCCCATCCAACCTGGCCTTGGACACTTCCAGGGATCCAGGGGCAGCCACAGATTCTCTGGGCAACCTGTGCCAAGGCCATACCATGCTCACAGGGAAGAATTTCTTCCAATATCCCTTTGTGGTGGTTTGACAAAGAAGGAAGTTTTTTGGGAAAGTAATGGTCAAACCAAATCAGTGTGTTAGATGAAGATGTAGAGGGAACAGGTGGATGAGGAGGGTGAGGAGGAGCCCTCTGCCTTCAGAGGATGAAGGAGATCTCTGTTCCTGAGAGCCCCAGGCCCCAGGGGAAAGAATATGGGGGGGACTGCTGTCCCAAATGTGAGACTGTCACTCTTCTGGAACNGGTAGCTGGATTGGGAAGGTAAAGCCTTGACTCATGGTGTGATGGAGGAAAAGGGGGGGGGGGAGGAGGGGTTTGAAGACTTCCATTGTAGACATTGTGTGTGTATGGGTTTTTTTCCCTTTTGTGTTTACAGTAGATGTAATAAAGCTTTATTCCTTCACCCCTGAGATGATGGAGCCTGCTTTGCTGTATTTTGGGTCACATCTCACAGTAGCCATTTTGGCAAACAAACTTTCATGGGGGCACTGGCATTGGGCCAGGGTCAACCCATGACACCCTTCTAACCGTGCCCTCTGTCAGTGTGAACCCATCCTGCCCTTGTCCTTATAGCAGCACCTCTCTCCCTTCCCAGTATTTTTGGACTGCTTTCTGCTGTCAGTAGGAACATCAAAGGATGCAGCAATCCTGCAGCAGGCTTCTCCCAGCAGCATAGCTAATCCTCTTGCTCCCACCCAGGTTATCTCCTTGGCCTTGCTCCTCCACAGGGACCAGGGCCTGGAGTGGCTGCTGACCAGCAGAGCAGAGCATGCCAGGACGTGGTGATGACACAAACCACCTCTGTTCACCACAACAGGCCTTTGTCCCCGTGCTGTCCCCTGCATTTGTCGATGTCACAACAAAAGAGGGGGTTGAAGGAAACAATTCTGCAAATGGTTATGAGAAAAATCCTCCTTAAAAGCAAGAGATGGAATGGGATGAGGTAGGAAATCATCCCTCTAAGAATTTCAAAAGGTGCTGGAAATGGGCACTTGGGAGAGCAGCAGCAGCAGCAGAGGGGATGAGGCTGGAGGAGCATCAGGGCAGTACTGTTCCCCCACTCCTGGGGACAATATCTGTCCCTGCTCCTGGTCCAATGTCCCCTGGCTGCACCCAAGTCAGGCCAAAACCAGATGGCCTCTCCCTGTTCACCCCTTGGATTGGTTTCTCAGTCACAGCTGCCCCCTCTGCTGCCTCTGCCCCCTGTGTGAGGGGGACTTTTTCCCCTCAAAACACAGGAACCTGCTCTCCCTCGCAGAGGGGCAGAAAGAGGCAAAACACCCCCAGGAGAAATGTCATGGTTGTTTTTTCCCCTCTTTCACCCACCACAATTTGCATTTCTCTCTCGGTTCCCTCCTGGTGGGTGGGTGAGCTCCCAACAAGCTGCCCTGCCACCCAGCTGCATCCTCCCCACGGAGCCCCTGGTAGCAAACAAGATGAGGGGCAGGAAGACTTTGAAGTGTGAAGAAGAAAGGTCAGATAGTCCCACCCCTAGGCAGGAGCTAAGCCCCAAGGGCAGTACAGAACATTCCAATGGCTCCAATACCACCAGCCAAAATCCTCATGTGATCCTGAGCCAAGGGACATCAGCTCACCACAAATCTCCAGGAACAGCTTCCCCCATGGGAGTGGCTTATGGAGGGGAACAAATAATGAAAATAATCAAAATACTACTACTAATTTGGCATCTGCATATCATTAAAAAGCAGGAATGGCTCTCCCTGCCTGCCTCAGCTAGGCTCTGGGGGAAGCCAGCACTGAGGGATTGCTCCTCAGCAGCATGGGGCTGAGCCAAAGGAAGGACTGTGACAGAGGGGGTGGCCTGCACAACCGGTTTTTCACCTAAAAATCCATCTTGGCTGATCAGATCCGACACCCATCGGCATGGGAAACCCCTGGGGGTGGCTGGAGGAGGCATGAGCCACTGCTGCCTACAACTGGGGGCATATGCTGGTCCTTAGGGACACCAGACTGTGCCCAAGTATCACTCACCTCTCTGCCTTTGGTTCACACCTTCCACAAATCCAGCCTTTGGATGCTGCTGCTGACCCCATTGCCATGTTGGGGGAAGGAGCAGCCCCATTCACCAGCAGGTTTTCCTTCCCTGGCTTTCAAAACTGATCCTTGAGCGCTTCCAAAGGGGAAGCCAGCACGTCACACTGCCGGGACTCGCCCGGCCTGGCGCTTTCCCCACCTCCTCCTCGCCTGCCACCAGTGCTGCCTTGTAGGATTTCCTCAGGAAGGAGTTCCTGAAGGTTCACACACACAAAACAATCAGCTCTAAACAGCCCAAACACTGAATTGTGCCCTGAGCAGATGCATACCACCCTCCTCCTCACCTGCACACAGGTCCCTTATACCACAACTTTCTCAACAAGCATCCAGCAGTATTTGAGGAGGCACTTGAGGACCCCCCCCACCACTCCCTACCTCAGCATTCTTCTTGTCTAAGCACCAGGGAGGGATGGATCCTGCAAATCCTGGCTCACCTTGGCAAACCCAGCTGCAAAGCCTCCTAAGTGATGGGTGGACATGAAGTACCCCCAAAAACTCACCAGCTTTGGGGCATTTTCCCCAAGAGCAACCCCCATCCCTGCCTACATGGGACATAGCCCCAACACTTAAGGGCAGTGCCAAAACAGCCCAAGGTGGGATGTAGGTGGGACTGGGACACCTGAGCCCAACCTACCCTCAGAGCTCCCCCTTCCTGGAGGGGACAGAGCCCAGCTGGTACCAAACGAGGGAGATGAGGGGATGAAGCAGCTTGTCCCAAAACATCAGCTTTGTGTTTCTCCTCCACTCGTGCATCAAGAGTCACCATCCCATCCCACCCCTCCTCCTCATTTTCCTCCAAAGCCAGAAAATCCATTGCTGCTGCTAAATACCAAGAGCTGCTATTTTTACCCAGACCATGACCAGGGCGTGCGTTATTTTTGGTGTTTAAACTGCAAGCTTTTTTTGTGGGAGGGGGAGAGGGAGGGGAAAAGACAGAAGCATGGGGGAAAAATGAGAGGAATGTTTCTGTGGGAGCAGAGTTTTCCATTGCTTACTTTAAGCCAGACTAATGTCTGCAAAATGAAATCACCACCAGAGAGCAGAGGAAGCAGCTGGGAAAGAAAGGTGTGATCATGTCTGCAGTCACTCTACCACTCCCATCATACTGAGAAAACCCCAAATAAACTGATCCTGGGTACCAGCTGGGTGTTATCAAGGAGTAAAGGTCACAGCTGTGAAATAGGGCAAACTGGTAACAAAATTAGATTAATCCAATGAAACAAGGAGGAGGCAAGAGAGTGTTTCTATTTTCAGTGTAAAATGAGTAGTGTTTTCAAAAGCAAATTAGGGGTTGAGGGGGTCTTAGGAGGAAATTGAAGTTGTCAGAGTGCTTTTTGGCATAGGAAAGGCTTTATTACAGCATGGAAATAAGGATTTTGGGAAGGATGGATGGATGGAAAACAGGATGGAATTTGATTTCCAGCTGGTCTGAGGCTTGGGCTCAAACTGACATCCCATGAGGTGACAGGAGCTTGCCTGGCATGGGCTCACTCAGTTCCTGTGCTTGAGGGGCACCAGCAAGCAGGGAGACAATCTGGAGCTGCAGTGATTCATCAGTGGCTGAGTCACGGCTTCCTCTCGCCCATTAAAGTTTCTGAGAAACAAAGCACCGCTCCTTGGATCCCAGATATGCTTTATGCCCAACAAAACGAGGATGTGGCAGGTTCAAAATCCCTGCAAATGCACCTTTTTTTCATGCCACATGGGAAGGAGCCTTGGCACACCTTGCTGCAGGAGACATCCACAGGGTCAAGTATCACGTGCTGTTTAGATTAATTCAAAACATCTCCTACAGACCACTATGGAATTTGAGTTGGAAGGGACCTTTACAGGTCAGCTATGGGGAGAAGGATGCTGGTTTAGAGCAGTGGACTGATTATATTTGTATATTCTTGCATTAATTCTCAGTTTCTTAAAGTCTGTCTGATGCTTCCCAGCTCAGTTTAATGGCATCACCACCCTTGATGGCATCAAGACTCCTTCACAGGTAGCAGCATTCCAAGACATCAGCACTAGCAGTGCCCACCACCTCTGCCACATCACCACAGCACTCCTGTCTGAAGCCAAGAGAGGGGCCCCCAAAAATCCGGGGAAGGTGCAAGGCCAGCAGCCCCTCCCTTACCAAGGCCTCTGCCAAATTAAATGAGTGATACAGAAGTGCAGAGCCCTGGTGAGGCTGTTTGCCTAGGGAATGAAGCAAATATCCCAGGTGCCAGGGAACAGGCTGGGCTCTCACATTCCCATGCTCAGGGACAGGCACCCTGAAGCCTAATGCTTTCAGATATGTTCACCCTTGGAGAGCTCTGATAATAAATATTTTTAGTCAATCCTATTAGAGGGGGTTCAAAGGTGGCATTGTGCTATCTGGTGCTGTAGAGTGGTCAGGTACCCCTCAGGTGACTGTCAGCCTCCAGGTGGCTTCTGTGTGCCCTGGGAAGGGTGTTTTCATAGGGGGATTTGGTACCCACAAAAGAGGGAATGGCTGCAGCTCAGTGAGGGGGAGAGTTGGAATGGGGTAAGCTGGGAAGCAGTGAGCTGGAACAGGGTCAGAGAACAAGGAAGAAATAGGATAGGGTGAACTGGGACATGGAGAGATGGGATGGAATGAGACAGGATAAAGTGAACTGAGATATGAGAAATTGGGATGCAGTAAGCCCACATGATACAAAGCCCAGGAATCTTCATCCTCCGGCATAAAACCAAGGGAAAATTCCTGGCATTAAGCATCAAATCTTCAGGGAAAAACTGCTTGGTGTTTCCCACAGGACATAAACACCTTCCCCAAGGCTACGAGGAGGTACTTAGCACAAGCTGTAGCCTACAATGTGTGGTCTTGAGGATCTTTCACCTCTCCAACTCCAACACTAGGGTGAAGGCAGCAGGAGGGCAGCAGAGGCTGGCAGCCAGCTTACCTCCATCCCTCCACCATCCTCTCTATCCCTCTTTCCTCCTATTCCCAGTACTGCATTGCTCCTGGTGCTGCCAAGTCACAGCACTGGGAAGGTGAGGCTGTTTTCCAGGAGCCTGGAAGGGTCAGATAGCCCAGCTCGACAAGTCAGCACCAAGGCTGAAGCGGTAAAGCCAAGCCACTGGCTCTGGAGCATGAAGGAGGGCAAGGAGAGTAAATGTGGGGATTTTGCAATCCAAAAGGACTCAGTCCAACCAGAAAAATTCCAGCAGAACATTTTTCTAGTTGCAGCTTGCCCAGCTGTCAGCATCACAACAACACTGTGTGGAGGCCATAGAGCCCTGGACTGGAAAGCAGCCAGGATTCAGCAATTTCTGGATATCACTGCCATGGTGTTAAAAAAGAAATAAGTGGGAAAGTAGCAAGTGAAGGGTAGGGGTGGCAATCCCAATGGAACTGGGATCACAGTTTGAAAATATTGAATCACAGAATCATTTAAGTCAAAAAAAGCCCTCTCAGGTCATCAAGTCCAACCCTTAACCCAGCAATGCCAAGGCCACCACTAAACCCTGCATAGCCAGGAGTGCCTTCCCAGGTCGAAACATCCATCATTATCCATGGTTGTACAGCACCCATGCTGCATCACCTCAGGCAGTCCCTGGGGATGCTCCATCATCTCCTGCCTGGCTGCAGTGTCCCCTTTCCAGAGACAGAGGGTGGGTGTGATGGCAGGGCAGGAGTGACAACACGCAGGGTGGTGCTGAGGGCGTGCTGCGTGGAGGTGAGAGGGAGCAGGCTGGCAGTGGTGAGAGGACCAGGGTGGTACTCCTGCTCTTGGGGAGCTGGAGCTCTACCCTGCCCTCCCCACCACAGCAGCGGCGTCACCACCCTGAAGCTCTCCCTGCTGTCTCCCAAAAACGCTTCTGGGAAAACCTGGGCTGCACCAAAGCCCGGCGAGCCACACTCTTGGTTCCCTCCCGCTTCCCCACAGCAGGTTCGGGGCTGGTTTGTGCCCCGGCGCCGCCTCTCTCCCAGCCTAAATCCCGCAGCCTGGCCTGGCCCCACAGTGTGTGTGTGGGGGGGGTGTGTCTGTGTGTGTGTGAGTGTGTGTCTGTGTCTGTGTGTGTGTCTGTGTGTGTCTGTGTGT
>VZRH01004689.1:259391-291890 GCA_013397555.1 Urocynchramus pylzowi | reverse complement strand
TTTTTAAGGCCACATCATCTGCTTCGCGCAGCCCGGGGGGAGGGAGTGAGAATGGGGAAAGAGTGATGAGCAGCAAGCAGCTCTCAGGGGACGTGTGTCTGGGGTAGTCTGCCTGGCACCGGGCTTTTGGGGCACCCAAGCTGCACCCACATGTTTTGAACACCACAGGATCCTAGAGCGGTTTGACGGGAAGGGACTTTAAGGACACCTTGTTCCAGCCCCCTTGCCATGGGCAGGGACACCCTCCACTAGACCAGGCTGCTCCGAGCCCCATCCTGCCTGACTCTGAACACTTCCAGGGATGGGAGATCCACTGCTTCTCTGGCAGCCCCCTGAGCCTCTTGTAACCAAAACCACAAGTGATCGACCCCAAGGAGGGCCATGGCTGGGGGCTGCTGCCCGCCTGGACAGGCAGCACTGCCCGTTCCGTAGTTTGGAGGAGCCCAGGATGGCTCTGAGGAGCTCCCAGTGCATCCAGGGATGGCAGCGGCGCTCACCTAAACTCAAAACTGGTATTTGGCCACAGTCTTGGTGATCCCGGGGCCGACGGCAGCCGCGCGTGTGCAGACGGTGATGACGAGTGGGCTCCCGGCAGAAGCTTGCAAAATAGTTTCACTTTAACCCGGTTATCCAACATCCATATCAGTAGTTTTCCAAATCACTCCCTTTAGGGAATGAAAGCATTTGTGCGTGGCTTCTGGCAGGAAGGTTTGATGGTGGTGGGAATGAGATGAAGCTTCAGCTGGTCGTGTTTGCTGGGTGGTGGCTTTTGGTGTTTGTCTTTTACGTTTGAGGAGGAAGGTCTGTGTAGCCTGCTGCGAGTTCTGTGAGACCAGCGGCAAAACCCTTCTTAGTCACCGTTTCCGAAACAGCTACATGCAATCCCTGCTAAGGAAACTGCTCACCCTCGGTGTCAGGTTTCATCCGATTTTCCTTTAAGTCTGCAGGTACATGCAGGGAAAATAGGTGCCACTGTGTGACAGCGTAGCTGCGTCTCTGCTGGGTGGATCAGGGGGCTCACAGGCTGTAAAAAAAATTACCCTCTCCCTGCCTGAACCACAGCTGTCAGTGCAATGGAAAATTAGTATAAAGCTGACATAAAGCCAGTAACAGACAGAAATGGTTGTTTAATAATGTGATTCCTGCTTTGCACTCCTTAGCACCAACTGCATTGATCAAGTGAGGTCTCATCTGCATTAAGGAAATGGGGGTGGCTGTAGGTCAATTGATTTCATGTCACCTCCACAAGCCCTGAGTTGCCGCTGGTCACAGAGCACAGGAGTGTTGAAATAATCCAGAAATGCTTGGGGCACACCCCACGGGTCTGTCCCCAGACCTGCTGCTGCTCTCACTGTGGATGAAGGGAGCACCTTAGAGCAGCCGCACTCTTGGCCTGAGTCAGGCGGCATCTCAGCTGAGATGAGCAGGCTGAGCTTTGTTAGGTTGGAGGGAACTTCATGAAGACATAAAAGCCTGTTGAGGGCTGGGCCTAAAGAACTTAACTAGCAAAATGACCTCCAACTCTCTCCTCTCTGCCACGGTGACACAGCATAGCAGTTTCCAGTAAACTGCAGCTTTTCTGCAAACTCTACCTCCATCCCCAGTCATTGCGGTTGCTCTGCAGCGCACAGGATGTGGACAAGCCAGCATTGCCAAGGCAACCCCCTCTGTTTTGGTTTCTCCATGCACAGGCTGGCAGCCTTTACCCCTCCAGCTCAGCCAGGCAAGCCCTGCATGCCAACGGTTTCTGGTGCCATCGCAAGCAGTCCCTCAAAAGGACCTTGTTTTCCACCCACGGCCTCCCATAACTCCAGAGGAGTGGCAGATGTTCCCCACCCTTGCAAACCAGCTCTTTCGAAGCCAGTGTGGATTAAAGAACCTCATGCTAGATGTGCAACATTGATTAAAACTTACACAAGTGGCACAAAGCGCTGTCTTGCAGAGCTGCCATCAATTGGAGCCATCCATCCCTGGCCACAGGAGTTCCCAGGCAAGTTTCCCTGTCAGCTTTCCCCTGGCTCTGCCAGCACCAAAAACGAAGAGCTCATTTAGCAGGATGCTTCCCAGCTCCCCCTGAGACACAGTCCTGTCTCCCAGTACCTCCCTGGCCCTGTTTTTTGGTGCCATATCTTAACCCCAAAAACAGCTGACCTCCCAATGGCAGCTCCACATGCTTGCAGCAAGCAGTTCTCACCCATCCTGGACGATAGCATGTAAGCAGCTCTCCATGTTCATCCCCTCTCTAAGGGGAGATGTCACATCAAGTTGAGCAGCAGCATGGATATTCGTAAATGCAGCTCCTCGTGGTGCACTCAGGTTTTCAGCTGGCAGTCAGTGGCCTTGGGTAACCCCTCTTCCCTTGGAGTTGCTGCCTCCAAACACATCAGTTTTTCTACTTCCCCCCCCCCCCCCCCTATTTTTTTAATATGAAACTGAAGAATCCCATTATTTAGCACACAGACATCCCTTCATCTACAAAACAAAAAGCAATGCCCACACCAGAAAGAAAAGGCATTTGAAAACCAGCTGCATGGCCATACTGGAAGATGGCCCTAGGATTTGGATGCTGCTTGGTCAGGGTAGGGGCAGGTACCTCCACCTTCCGCTTCCAAGGGATGCACATTTGGCTTGCTCAGGGTGGCCACATGTCCCCAGCTGGACACTTCCCAGTGACAATCAGCCAGGGCCTCTGCAGTGCATTCAGCTCCAGTTTAAAGTGGAAACATATCAAAGGGCTTTGCTTTTTTTTTTTTCTCCCCGTTCTTTTTTTCCTCTGCAAACAATTAATTACAAGTTTAAAAGGAAGTTCCAGCCCTCCTTCCCTACCCAGAAGTTTAGAGGCAATAAATATAAAGCAGTTCAGTGCAGGAATGAAACTGTACATCCTGTTTTGTCTGGAATTGAGGTGGTTGTTTTTTGGGGATTGTTTGGGGTTTTTACTTCTTTTTTTGGAGTCCAGTGTATCCATAGGCATCCTGTATTCCTGCCTGGATAATGAGCTGTCAGGATACTTACAGATGAGTGGCAAACCTGCACCACGTAGATGATTACGCTGAAGAAAAGCTGCTCTGTTTATTTATGTTGTAGCGTAACCTTTACTACAGCTGCCCCAAAAAAAAACCACCTAGTTGAAGATGAAGGTCAGGAGAAGGAGCAGACTTTAAGTGGCTCTCACTTATCTCCCTTGTGAGCAAAAGCAGATCTGGGATGCTCCCAGTTGGCTCCAGGCAGGGGACAGGCAGAGGTTGTATGGGATTTGAGTCTCTGAGTGGTGGCCTGTGATTTCTGAGGTGAGGATATTGATGATATTTCTGTCCTCTGTTGAGTAATGGAATGAGGGAATGTGAGGAACAGCCAGTTTTGATGCAGCAGACTGGATAAAAATCCAGTAATAAAAATAATAATAATAATAATAGTTAATAACAATAATCAGAATAAACTTCTTCCAGCCAAAGCCAAAACCACCTCCCAGAGCACCGCATTTCATTTGGTAAATCTCAAATGAGAATTTTTTAGAAAGGCACCCAGAGAAATTCATGTTCAAAAGAGAAACCACCAGCTAATTAGAGCCAACTCAGCTGTGTGCTCATGCAAATCAAAACAATAAATCCACAGTGGTCAGTCTGTTTCTGAGGGACATGGATAAACCCCTTATTTTCAACAGAATCTGAGCACTTCAGGAATCCCAAATCAAGAGCTTGGCATCTATGCTGAAGAATTCAGCTCTTGAGGTCCTGACAGTCAGGTCTGAAAGCCAGCAGCCAGAGGACACCAGTGAAACAAGACCCTGTACAGTTTGTACGTCCCAGGACAGCATTTTGGAAGGCAGGTTTTCCCTTGGGAGCTGCTTTTATGGGGGGCTGCCCAGGAGTTCCTGCCCAAGCAGCATCACAAGAGCTGTGGTTAGGGCTGGGTGGGACTGGTGGCTGCTTTTTGGGGTGAGGCTGGTGGTTTGATCATCCTTTAGGAGTGGGGTGTAAGGGCACAGTGAGGCAGAAGGCAGCACAGTGGTGCCAGCTGGAGAATCCTAAAACTCTCCATGCAAGAGAGCATCCCTTAGCAGGTGCCAAACAAGGAATAAATGAGATGCAAAGCAAGGAAGGGCAGTGCTGCCAACAAGGAGGATTCAGCCAAAACCAGCCTGGGTCCCCTTCCTGTCCCTCCCTCAAGGTGAGAGCTGCCAGAAGAAAAGATAAGGAGTCACAGGGGACAAGTGGAACAACCACTCTAGGACACCTTTGGTGTTCAGGCTGTACCTCTCAAGTTTTTGTTACATTGAAGTGTTGGTTTTCCTTTTACTGTGCCTCAGTTTTCCCTCCTGGACACGTGGGGATTTAAGCATAACCTCAAGAGGCTGCAGGGCTTGAATCCCAAAGGCAAAGACACTGCTGTAAAATGCTGAGCAAGGGTGAAATAGGGTGTTGGAGCCTGATACTGCCCCTGCCAGCTTTTCATCTCTAATTTAGTAACCCCTGTGTTGAACCAGAACTGCATACTCACAGTACAAAGGTCCCTGCTCTACTCAGATGTTTTGCCTGGCCACAGGAGGGGAAGGAAGATGTGAGCAGAGGCAGCAGCTCCCTGCCCCTGCAGGAGGGCTTCCCTGAGAGCCCTGGCACTTAGCAGCACCTCTCCCTCCCTGAGGGAAGAGGAAAACCTTACGTCAAGCCACAGAAATGCTTCTCAGCCCTACCCAAACCCTTGGAGCAATTCCCAGGTGAGGCACAGCAGCAGCAACTCCTCCACCCCAGCCAACCCTTATCCTCCCCTGCTGCTGCCTTTGTGGCCAGCCCTGGGTACATGGAGCTGTGGGGGCAGGGCTGCTCACTGGGCTCTACCAACTGAGAGTGGCCTGTGAGTCTCACTGACCACAGTCCTCATCCAAAATACAGGTGGTTCAGCCACAGCCCCCACACCAAACCTGCTGGTGGTGTCCAGGGTGCCAGGGCAGCAGGAACAGACCCTGCCTCTGCGCTGCCCATCCCAGACCATGGACCCTGAGAAACAGCCTGGCCAAAGATACCCTATCCCAGGATTGGGAATGAGGGGAGACCTGTGGCATGTGGAGTCCTGGCTCCTGTGGCAGTACTGTGTCTCCACAACAGTTACTGGTCTAGATCAGGCAAGTCCCCTCCTAGACAGGAAAGCTTCTCCTGCAGACAATATTTCATCTGCTATGGAACAAGCCCTACAAAGGGCTAATAAGAGCTCCATGCTGTGATTGCTCAGCCAGGACTGATGTGTAAATACAAAGGGGCTGGATTTGTGCTTGGCTAAATTCCTAGGCAAGTAAGGATGCCCAAAGCCCTCCTCACCGATCCCCACAGTCAAGAACAAACCCCAGGAGATAGGAGGCTGTGTTTCTCAGATGAAGGCACTCAAAGGGACATAGCAGGCAGCACAGTCATACATCCCCCACGGCTCCAGGCCCCTCCAAAGCAGGAGACATCTTACCCTGCTGAGGCTTAGGCTGTTCTGGCAGCTCCATGGAGAAAACTGCTGAGGGAGCAGGCACCTGGTCCATGTGGTTTCTTTTCTCTGCAGGCACCATCCATGGACTCTTGTGGAGCCCACTAGCTGCTTACAGGAGCTGATCATACCTAAAGGTGCCTTTCAAGCAGAGGGAACAGCACAGGCAGCCTACTCAGGAGCTGACATGCAGCAGAAGATCAGCTCTTTCTTTAATTCCATCTTGGAGCTCATCCGTACCAAGCACGAGGAAGGCGTCTTCAACACTGTCTGCCTGGCTGTGCTGTTGGGTCTACCCTTGGTTGTCCTCCTTGCTTTCATTTTCATCTGCTGCCACTGCTGCTTCTGCAGACGGAGGGGAGAAAGCACAGGGAAAGGTGGCCCCAGCAGCAACGGGAAGCTGCATGCCGAGAGGAACAGGAAGAAAAAGAAGAAGAAGCAGGATGAAGAGGACCTGTGGATCTCAGCTCAGCCCAAGCTGCTCTTGCTGGACAAGAGACCCTCCTTGCCCATCTAGCAGACAGGAGGGTGTTCAGGTCCTCTCCTGTGAGATGCCACCATTCCTTTCACCTGTGCACCAGGAAGGGCGAGGAGATACCAAAGTTGCTGCCACTTTATGGTGACTTTCAACAGAGGCTGACCCCAGCATGCTGAAGGGCCAACAGAAAACAAGGCACAGGTTGTGCAAGCCTCTTGTCCCCCACCATGACAGCATGCCCCAAGGCAGAGACCCCTGCAAAGGACAGGTGAGCACACAAGGGTGACCTGCCGCCGGGTCCTACATCCCTCCTGCCGCGAGCACAGTGCTCACACATGGGGCTGGCACACTGTGACGGGGGTGTGAGGCTCTCCCTCTGCACTCACCTGCCAGCACATGCACTGTGGCACAGACAAGGGTGCACAGGACAACATTCACCCACAGACCAAGCCACCTGCACAACACAGACTGCTGTGACTGAAGCAGGCACAGACACACCTCGTTTGCTTGCCCTGCCATGGAGATGGCACAGCTTCACTGTCTAGGCTCTGTCCAAACCCAACTTGCTTTATAGACACAAAGAAAGCTGAGTTACCCCACAGCTCAAAAGATGTGCCATCTACCAGGTCACCAAACCAAAGTCTCTTGCGAGCATCTGAAGCTAGATGCCCTCAGCCCAACCTTAGAGACCTCAGACACCATCCTAAGGCAGCACAGCAGAAGGATGCCTTGCCACCTAGACTAGAGGCAGGAAGGAGAGAGGAGGCTGCCAGACCAGCCCTTTTGCACCAGCATTTAAGAAATCACCTTCCTTGAAAGACTGTTTAATACAAACTTGCTATTAAAAAGCTCACCATGCTACTGCAAGAGCAGAAAGCACAACCTGAGGCTGTGTAAAAGCTTTGCTATAGGCATTAGAGTTATTTATTGAATGACTACTAAAGAAGAGCAGGACCAATGGCCAATCTGGAGCAGGGCCAGGGACATGGAAGCAGTATTGAAGCAGCAGACATGGTTTCCTGGCACACTCACCGTCACCTCTCCCTGCAGACCCTTGTGCCATGTGTCAGACACACACAGACCCATGAGCAGGTGCTGCCCCAGCTGATGCCATCTCTGTGTCCTGCACTGAACGTTTCTGTATGTCTGTCAGGCTGACCAGCTCTGGGATTTTGAATGTGCTGTAGAATCAAAGTAAATTCCACGTGCACAGTCATCCCTTACACAGGGATACATTATACAGCCAAACTATGCACCTCTCTCCATCCTCATGTTCCTTGGAAAGACTGTTCAGCTGGGCACAGCAGCTAACATGGCCACACACAGCTCTCATCCCTGCTCTGCTTCCCACCTGCCCCACCCTGGCTTGTGTTCCCATCCTATGTCCCTTGAGCTGGAAGTCTCCTGTGCTCCCCACTCTCTGCCCCACCAGGCTCTGTCTCCCCCATCTCTTTTTCCATTGAGGGATGCATGTGTGTGATGAGAAGCCTCATCACATCTGGGTTTTGCCCTGTCTGTACACTGGATATCTTCATTGACTTTTCTTCCAGTTCTTAAGCTGCTGGAGCAGACCAGAGCTGCCAGCCAGAGCCAGACATCTGGGAAACAAGCAACCAAACCCACGTGGGCAAGCCTGGACAGAGCTGCTGGGCACAGCTGCTTCCAGCCCAGGCAAGGGTGATGCCACCTTCCCCTCACTTGGAGGACAAAGCCACCAGCTGGAAGCAGCTGCTTGTGCCACCCGGTCCCAGCACAGCCTGTTTTGTCCACTGCAGGCAGGGCTGTGATGGTCACATCATGTCACAGGGTTTGGCTGTGTGTCACAGGGTTTTGTGCTGGGAACAGCCATGAGGCTGGGTTCCTCCTCACACAGCCCTTTAAATTGACCCCATATGTGCCTTATTTTCCAGTTTGCTTTGTCACCATTGAAATTAGTGACTCTCTTCTGCTCCAAAACAGGAAGCAACATATAATGCTATAAAAATTAGGATTTGCCACGTCATGCTAGGAGACACAGAAATAGCTCTGATCTCTGTCCCAGTCTAGCCAAGATCCTGGAGTACTAGCACTGCACTTGTATTATTCCTTCTTCCTTCCCTCCTTGCCCCATCCAAGTGCTTTTCTCAGCCCTCCTGCCTCCACACTCACCGGGTGGCCAAAGGAGCCCATGCAGGTGCTGTGATCCAGAGGCAGGAGCAGCCCTGGAGGAAGGGTTGTGCTGCCTGGAGGAATCAAAAAAAAAATCAGAATAAAGGGAAACACGATGGGAGGCCAGAGGCTCAGCCAGACAAGCAGGGGCACAGAGGCAGCGAGCACCATCAGAGTACACCTCCACAGGTGTGGAGGTTCCAGGCTTTGCAGGGCTTCCTGCAGGAAGGCTTTTCTCCAGAAAGCAGAGCAAGTAACTCTTCAGGTGAGGGCAACCAATTCCTACAAAAACCAGAGAACTGTCAGGAAAATGTGAGCATTGGATCACACACATCTCCAGATCCAGGCTTTGGGGAGTTCAGAGCTAGATCTGAATTTCAAGGGCTCCCCAAAATCATCATTCAAACCAGCCCTGGGCTGGGCAGGGAGGGACCAGGATACAACCCTGCCCTGATCCATCCAAGCAGTGGGTGGTCTGAGCCTCTGCACTCCCTAAAGCATGGGGCTGGCTTCCTTGGTGTCTGCTGTTTGAGCCAAACCATGCATTGAATCAGGTGCTTCTGGAGGAAAAAGCAAAGGAGCAGCAAAAGCCTGAGGTGCACTAGAACCTGTCATCCACCAGCTGGGCATTTGGAACCTTGCAGCACCCACATTACCAAGGAGGCAGAGATGCACAGTACAGAAACTCCACTGTGTGGTCCCTGTCCTCCAGACACCCCAGCCCTGCCTCCCACAACTGCATTTCAGTATCAACCTTCAATTTTCCTGAACAAGTCCATGCAACAGGGAACAACAACAAAACAAATCTTGTGCAATTTTTTTAAACCAAAAATAAATTGCTCTTAAACAGCAAACAAACACTGTATTTCGATCTCTTGGTCATGTGTTTATTTTCCTGGGGAAATCTTTCTTGTACTTGTGTCCTGGCCCTAGATAAGACACAGGAAGAGCTCAGCAGCAGAGGCTGTGCAGTCTCTGTCTGCAGCCAGCTGTGCAGCTTAGAGACTTTTTTTAAAGAAACAGCTTAACTTAATCAAGTTAATGGCCTTGCTTTGTTAATGAGCACAGCCAAGCTGCTCTACCCAAGGGCAAGAAGTAGTGCAAAGAACAAAAGGTTTGTGCTGTGGGAGGTGGGCTGCAGGTTTGTTTTTTCTTACAGAGGATCAGTGGTTAACCCCAGTTGGTTTTGATCAGACAAGTATTTCATGGTGTCTGCAGCTTGCTGGGCAGAGCCTTTCCAAATCCTACACCACAGAGCTCTGCTTCCATGAGGGCAAAAAATAAAAACCTGCTTCTCAGCTGGATGAGACACCAAGTCTTGCCCACAAAGCTGAGGCTCCAGAAGAGGCTGGTGAAAGGAGTGCAGGAGCACAGATGAGCAGCTAGAAATGGCAGAGGCCCACTTCCTGGAGAAGTGCTTCTCTCTTGCTTCTCTCCAAATGTTAGACACTGGTTTTAGGGCAAGGTGTTCTTGGGTAGCCTGTGCTGCAAGGGGAAAGGATAGTTCCAGGGTCCTAGGTTAGATGGATGAAGTGGCTGAGATGAAGTTTAGCATCCTGGAGCAGCCTAAAGATTGAAGGAAAGCAAAAATGCCCATTAAATCCCTTGGTGATGGAAGAATTGGATCCTCACTGACCATTCCACTATTTATTCAGCCAACAAAGCATAGAGCAGTGACCAAAAATAACTGCATTGCTTTCCAAGCAAGTGTCCAGTGCAGGAAGATGCTTCAGACTTCTCTCCAAATCACAACAATACAGAAATGCAGTATCTTTGGGAAGAGGCATCCTCTCCCTCCTCTTCCTGGGTAAATACAGCAACATTTCTCTGGGGTCCCAGAAACAGCAGATACATCACAACAGATGGGTTCTGGCTGGTAGGACCCAGCTACAGGACAGTCCTCATCAACACAGCGATGCCAAAGCAGTGATAATCCTTCTGGGATTCAAATTCTGCCCTGGATGTGTTGAAAATCAGTATATAAACTTTTAAGTGATCTCAGAGCGAGGCAGAGGTTTTGAGAATTTATTGGCCCTCCAACATCACTGTTACAGGGCCACATATTACAGCAAAACAAGGGTAGTAAAGGGATATGACATTTTTATGGCACTACCCCAACCATCCTGAGCCTAAAACTCAGACCAGCCAATCCCTCAAGGCAAACAAACTGCATTATCTGAGCAGTCCCAGCCTCCCGGGCTGCAGTACAGGCTCTAGTTAACCCCAAAAAGGTCCTTTCGCAGAGGCCAGCTGGATTCCGGGACGTTCTCTCCTGCCTGAAGAGACAATGCCATCCCGTGGCTGTTCGGGAATACTGACTTTCTGCAGTGGTTTTCCAGCAGCTGTTACTTTGCTCTCCTTAGTGAGCGAGGAGCATTAGGAGTGACAGACAGACCCTCCTCAGAAACTGCAAATAAGGTGCCTCATTTGCCTTTAGCTCAAAAACAAAGCTTATACCACTAAGAGAATAATGCCTGCTCCCAGATGGGATTCAGCTTTAGGACGGGATTATGTTTTGCTGCTGCAAGGAAAAGGTCACAGGTAACAATCACACCTGCTGTTTTTAGAGCATACACTTACTTTTAGAGTGGCTGTCTGTGAGACTAGTTCTCCTCTCCCTTTCAGCCACCTTCCTGATGACTTCACTGAGCCCTTTAACTGAATAACAAACTGAAATCTGTCCTTGCCGACAGACAAGTGGGCAACAGGGAGAAAACACTTCACAGTAAAGAGCCCTCATCGCTTTCCCATGTCCTTCTCTCATGCTCTTAGCACAGAGCCTGCAAAACACTTCAAGTACAATTTTCCTTTCTACTCCTCTCACCATTAGTCCCCTCCTTCCCCCAAACCAGGGCTTGGATAGTCTAACACAGCTCAGATGAGTCTCTGCTCACCTGCCCACCCAAGGGGCACAGCCCTGAAAGTACTATGAAGAATTTAGTCCTCACCTTTGAGAGACAACTCTCTGGCTGGCTCTCCTCAGCCAGGTCCTAGCAAGCACAGGTCAGTTAAGCACTTCACAAAGCAAGTCACAAAGAGAGCACAATCCCCACCCCTGTTTTGGAGCAGACCCCAAAGACCTAATCTGCACAGTCCCACTCCAGACCTGGGTAATGCTTCCATTTCATGCAAAATGCTTAAATAAGAAGAAAAACAATTCTACCCCCAAATCTAAGAAGAGAGAAATATTTTAAGACCTCCTTTATTTGCAATGTTATTACTTTCTCCAAAGTCTGGGAAGGATTCTTTAAAATGTATTACTCAGCTTAACACTGCAATAGAAAAGGCCATTAAGACATGGGACAACCATGTCCCAGTGTGCTCAGACAAGGAAGCCTTTGAGCAAGCAGCATTTGGTTAGCTCATACTTCTTCTCTGGCTGGAGCTGGCTGTCCAGAATTTTAATGTGTTCTCAGGGAAAAAAAATAAACCTCATCTTTATGGCTGTGAGTAAAAAAAAAAAAAAAAAAAAAAAAAAAAGAAAAGCAGTCATTCATGCACTGATGCACTGGAGCACAGGATTAGTTTAACTCCAAGGGATGCTCATTTTAGAGGTGGATGACAAGTGTCATCGTTTCAGCATCACTACCTGCCACACTGCTGATGAAAAAGCAGAAGGCAGCAGATGGAACAGTCACATAGGGAATTTGGTTAATTGTCTGTAAGCAAGCAGTACAGATAGGTAGATGATGGTGAGCAGAGCCTGGAGGAGAGTGGACCTTACGTTCACCCTGTTCTGGGCCTCACCCTGGAGAGTGAACATCAATCTACTGCACATCTCCTTCATATTTTCTCTGGGATGGGAAAAATGACACAAGCAAAATAGCAAGATTTTAACCTGCAGAGATGTGATACTGGAGGCTGAGGAGCCCAGTCTACAGAACACACATGGGTTAATGAGCCTTGCCAGCAGACTGGCAGCATTTCCCAAAACCCAATTCTGCAGGAAGAATAGGGAATGTGCCCAAATAATGAGAACTGAAGACCAAAACAGGGAGAGGTGATAGTCTCAGAAAAGTTTGTGGGAGGATGGCTTGTAAGAGTATAGAGATAGTGCTGAAGGTAATCTTGCCCCTGAGGAGTTGCAGCTGTACTAATTACCAAAGACTAGGAACAGCCTTGCCCTTAATAGGTCACAGCTGTGTCCAATAAGGATGGTCCAATAAGGATGGGTGTTATAAAAGAGTATATTAGCTGTTTAAGAGGAGAGTTGGAATCAGTTGGCTGTGCTGTGAGGAGTAGGGGTTAGGATGTTGTACAAGGGACAGGAAGAAGTTCCCCCAGCGGTGTGGAAGAAAGAGAAAAGGAGCCAGTGCTGTGAAGAGCTGCCTGTGAGAACTCACAGAGAGAAGGTATGGACGTTTGCAGTAGGATGCTAAACTGATGGTCAGTTAATTGGTGACCCTGACGTGATTTGGGTAGAGAACTGTGTTGCAAGCAGTGATGGTGGAGCCCAGTCTAGTAAAAAGTCAGGCAGTGGGAGCCTGAATGTTTAGAAGACATCAGGCCCCAGGTGAGCAGCTGGGATCTTAGGAAAGGGGACTTAAATATTAAGTGAAGGAAAACTTATTTTGGACAGTTTATGAATTTTGTAGAAGAAGGGTGTTGCATATGATGACTGGACTCTATGTACTTTGCTTATTTGGTATAAAAGAAATGTAGTGAGAGCAAATAAAGAAACTTCCTTTTGTGTTAAAATGGGAGAAAGTATCAGCAACACCTTCACCCATGATGCTGCCTGCTGCTCCCTGCAGGTGGGGTGGAGTGAGCCCTGTGTCCCCCTGCCCAGGTGCAGCTGCAATCTGGCGGGTCCTGGGGTGGTGCCGGTGTCCGCGGCAGCACGGTGGGACATAGAAGAAGAAATGTTATGAAAACGAGTGCAAAACTGCATGAAGAGAAGTATTAAAAAGAATGATAGAAGAAGCAGCAAACAGAGATGTTGCTTCAGCAGATAGAAGAAGAACTGGAGTTGCAAGAGACAAAAGCAACAAAACTGAAAAAAGGACAAGAGAATGTATTAAAACAGCAATAGGAACTGGAAACAGAGTAGTTCTCTTATTCAGTACAATGTGTTTATTTGTTGGTAAAACATATGAATTACAGCTATTAATTTTTGTCATCCCATAAGCATAGGTGTAAAGATTTGATGATGAGTACTCTATGAATTTAGAGACTGAATCAAGCTCAATACACAGAGACATTTAAGAGTTAATGGAAATCACACAGAAATTGCTTGTACTGTGTTTACTGTCTTCTGCAAAGGGCCTGCAGAGGGTAGTAAACACAGCATTAGTTCATGAGAAACCTTAGGCTGATGTTCTGTACTGTGAAAAGCAAAACTAAACCAAAACTTAAAAACATATGTTTTTACTGTGATGTGTTGCCTGAACATTTGTTCAACTATTAGTCCTAAGTGAAATATGTAAATGTGTCATAAAGTCAATTTACTTGAACACGTCTTTCTAGAGATGCTGCAACTTTCTAATTAAAGAAGAAAGGGGAAATTGTGGGAGGGTGGCTTGTAAGAGAATAGAGATAGTGCTGAAGGCAGTCTTGCCCCTGAGGAGTTGCAGCTGTACTAATTACCAAAGACTAGGAACTTGCCCTTAATAGGTCACAGCTGTGTCCAGTAAGGATGGGTGTTATAAACGAGTGGATTAGCTGGTTGAGAGAAGAGTTGGAGTCAGTTGGCTGTGCTGTGAGGAGTAAGGGACAGGAAGGGTTACTATGTGCTGTGAGGGACAGTAAGGGTCAGGCAGTCATGCTAGGGACAGGAAGGAGTCTGCCAGGGTCAGGCAGTCATGCTAGGGATAGGAAGGAGTCTGCCAGCCACGTGGAAGAAAAAGAAAAGGAGTCAGTGCTGCAAGGAGCTGCCTGTGAGAACTCACAGAGAGAAGGTATGAAAGTTTTACAGGAGGATGATAAACTGATGGTCAGCCAATTGGTGCAAAGCACTGATGCTGACAAAAGTTCACTCTGATGTAAATTAGGGGGCTATTATTTGTTAGTAGGTTCAAATTTGTTTTTTGGAATTCTGAAGTGGATGGCACCAGAGAAGGACAGAACTAAGAGGAGTCTGAAGCCCAGGTTTCAGAAAGAACAACATGTATTAAGGCTTGTTTTACACAAAGTTCATAGAAGTTTCCTGTATTGGATCAAGCAGGTCCTTGTCATGCTTAGCCAACCAGAGTATCTACAAGCAGCATCCCCCACAAGCCCCCTCCTAATCTCTGGAACATCACCCACCAGGAACTCCAAAGGCTGGTTGGTAGCAGGTTAGCCTGCAGATCCAGATGTCCCTGGGTGCACATTGGTCAGCTATTGTCTCCGTTGCATTGGAGAAAGCTGTCTGAATCAAACTTTGTGAAGAAATACTGAATCATTATCTTTGGGTATTGTTCTGCTGAGAGTTCTATTTAAGCCCTGATCTTTTTTCTTTTTCTAATAAAGACTTCCTCCTCCTCCCCAGGAATGGCTCATTACTGGAAGACTGAGGATGGATCTTCATCTCCATAAAAGAGAAGGAGAATTCATGTCCTTTCCATGGCTCCCAGTTCACACCCTGGGAAAAGACCAAGGAATTTCTCTTACTAAAGTGCCCAGACCAGGTGCTAGGAGTCTACCACTGCCCACCTGAAATACCACTTAACCCTCCAACAAACAGAGACTTATTATAATTAAAGTCTTTCATACACTCTTAATATTAAACCTCTATCTAGCTTGGAACATAACAGGACTGAGCCACCTTCAATCCCAAATTAAGCCTGTACAGTGAGATGTACCCCAAGGCATGCCCTAAAAAACAAGGGAAAAGCTACATAAGTGAGCAAGCATCCCAGTGTGGTTCCTAGTGAGTGTTCCTTTAGGTATTCCCCTCAGGGATCAAGACAGCTCTGCCTCAAGTATCTCTGCCCACAAGAAGCAGGGAGCAATGAGCTCAGGTCCTCTGGATCCAGCGAGGAGAGAGTAAGAGCTGTAAGTTTTGTTATGGATCACTTTGCTTTCTAATTAAATGAGTTGGAGGGCAATCCCTCCTGTTCCAGGGAAAGACAGGAAGGAAACACAGCTCTTTGTGTTTTCTCCAGGCTATGGAGAGATAATCAGCACACCAGCTCTGCTGCTCACCTCACTGTAATTGCTCTCCTCGTGCTTCCCATTGAGGCTGGCCAGGTGGAGTTCTTGTACCACCATGCACTGTGGTGTGTCAGGGTATGGTCACTGAGAGCCACATCATTGTCCCCTTTCCATGTTGTGAACTTCCAGCCATTGTGGTAGGTCCTGGCAGCCCCTAAAAGAAGGGATCAAAGAGAGTTATGTTACTACAGCTGCTTAGCCTGAGGGGCTTATCCACCCTTCAGGTGGGACACAGCAGGCCTGGCAGGGGAAAAGCCTCAGCACAGGATAGGTCTGGAACAAATCTCTGAAGCACTGCTATTAGAGGGCATGTCCAAGGGGTGGATCCTCCCAGCTGAAGATGTAAATCTCATGGCAAGAGGGTATTAAGGGATAATGGAAGACTATGGACACAACAGCAATAGTAGAGCTTTACCAGTGGCAGAAGCCAGCATTGCTATTGAGCAAACTCCCATCTGAATAAAAGACACTTTTATTCTCTCTCAGCTGGGAAGCCCCAGAAGTTGCTGCCCCATCAGCACAGGGTACCCTGCAGAAACTTCCCAGCTTGCCTTTTCAGGCATTTCCCTGGGTCACTGAGCCCTCTCTTCTGCATGAACAAGCAACTCTCTCCTGTCTTCAGTATGAGGCAGGCCCATGGGCACACTCTCCTCAGTCTCCCTAGGAAGACTTTTCTCCTCAAAGAGAACCACATCTGATCCATCATGACCTAAGGAGCTCCTGTTCTACTGACAAGACAAATACACAGGTGCCAGCATTTGCTTCCCTGTGCAGCGACAGCACTGGTACCAGGCCCTCCTCACCAGCACTGCCTCTGCAATTCCCCACTGACAACCTGGATCTGTCCCTGCTTGAGGCAACCTGGAGGAACTCATAGACAGCACAGACAGGTTCACTGGCTGTCTGCAAGTCCAGATGGAGCTGCTGCTCGTGAGATTGTGCGGCTTGTCAAGACCTAGAAATAAAAGACAATTACTCTTTAAAGTAGGAAGCCTGTTCACCTTTGCAGTCTTAGACTATCACCCCATGACCATCTTGGTTAAATCAGCTATTTCCTGCCTCCTCCTTTTCTGCTTGAGGCTTCATGACAATTGGCCAAGTTTATGCTGTCTTATCTCAGTTTCTGGCAAGAGACAGAAACACCGGAAGAAACAAACAACCTTAACCGGCACAAGACTGGCTGTACTGCAACATTATTTTTCCTACAGCATTTAAAGGCTCTTACTTCAAAAACTTTACCCTATTTAATGCTGGATTCTCTGATTCACACACTGCATTTTCTGGCTGCACATAAGCACTGGGGCAAATACTTAGTTGTACAAATTTTACAATGTACTTCCCACAAATCTGAGCATGATCTGAACACTTAGAGAAAACAAGCTTAGACAAGATCCACTAGGCATTTGGATTTCTAAACCTCACCAAGATCAGAGGGGCTTGGCAGACACACACAACAATTTTTTTCAGTAGAGAAAATTGCTTATCACTGAAAGGTGAAAAAGCTAATATTTTTCTCTGGTTGTTTAGTGAGATTGGTATTAGAGAACCTCAGACCTCACTGCTCCACATTCACATACACTCCCCACCTCAAGGCATCCGTGCTTCTGCCTTCAGATTCCTTTTTAAGTCACTCAGCACCTCCTGTGTGGCCAGAGTTGAGGTGCATGCTCACAGTGAGAACACTAACAGGCATCAGCTGAACTGCATTAACTGTACATACACATAACCCAAGTCTGTTGGGTACATCAGCAGCCACTACCCTCCCTAAGACATGCTACTCCATTCAGGGAGGAGCTGAAACACAGGAGTGCAGCAGAGAGAAAGAAGCCTCAACTAACATTTGTATCATGTCCATGTTATTACATTCATCAAAAAGCAGGAAGAGGAGCAGAGCCCCACTCAGTATCCCCCTGCCTCTGTCAGTACTCATGTCACAGTACACCTGCAGCAGCCTACTGCCATGCCCGTTCAGGTAAATGGTGTACATGTCACTGGTAGCATTCCTGTTCTGTGGGATACAGGCAGAGGAAGCTCACTATGTGAACAGAGCTCCTGTCCATCAGCAAAGCAGGAGGAGGCACTTCACCTTGGGAAGCTCCTATGGACAGGGGTGATGGAAGAGAAGCACAGAAAGCAGCAGCCCTGGGAGCTGGCACAAGGATATGGTCCCCAAGGGCTGCAAGAGATGGAATTCAACTCAACTTCCAGAAGAGTAACTCAGGGCCAGCATCCCAAACCTTGAGGAGAGGTCCCCACACATTTCCAAGGAATGCACAAAAGACTTCTCCTTTGTGAAAGTTTTTGTGTAGCTTTTATAGTTTGTAAAGTGAAGTGTCTGTCAGTCAGAAATTTAAAACTTATCTCCCTTCAATCTGCTCTCAAGGCAAGATGTTTATGGTCAGCTGGGAATTTCACCTCCCTGGTACCGGCAATAACCCACTGAAGGACAGATATCTTGAGTTATCTCACCAATTAGCAGATTCTTGTAAGGGGGGAAGATGCCCTGAGCAGTTGCATCAGCTCATGGAACAGATAAGCTCTTCTGTGGCAGAGGGGAAGTCCTGCTACACCACTGCATAAATGAAAGACACAACCTGCAGCGCAGGTCTTGGGCTGAACTGCAGTTGCCTGAAAGTCCACTAGTGGCCTTCACAGCTGGCAAGCAGCAGAAGCCTAGACCAAACACTGCAAGCCTTCTACAGATCTGGTTTGGGATGCCTGTGAGCCCAGCAATTGGCTCAGCTGTGCATTGTCCAAGAGCTCCCTATGTGTCTGCCTAGGAGTGTCCATCAGGCTCATCTCTGAGGAGCACTCACAGATAGGACAGGTTTAGGCTCCATTCCCCAGTCCTGGAGCACAGCTCTAATGTGGCCTGCTGAGAGCCTCTACCTTTGTTCCCCTACTGCAGGTGAAGAATGACTTCACAGGCTTTGTTGTTGTCATGGTTCAGTTTTCTTTAGTAAATGCAGGAATACAAATAAACCCAGAGCTTTACAGTTCAGTCTTATCTCAATTCCCTGCTCTTCCACAAGTCTCCCAGGAGGACTATGGGCACGTTGTTGTCTGTCTTTTCTGTATAAACCAGGCTACAAAAGTCTGGCCCTGAAGAATGCTATGAGGATAAGCATAACAAAAATTATAATGCATCAGTGAAATAATGCAGTCACAAAAAGACCCCAGAAAAACACAAGGCCATGCTTTGCCTGTCTTAGATAAATGAGAAGAGTCGAGCATGCTGGCTCCTCCCAGGAAATGCTGCACTCCTCATGCACAGTCTTACTGCTTAAAGCAGATAAAAAGGCAGAGAGGAAGAAATCAAAACACCAAATGTAAGAGCAGGGACAGTAGCACTGTAGTGCACAACCCATGCTGTTCATTCATTAGAACCAAAGATCACCTTACACCAGGCTCATGAGTTAAGCTGTATTCCATTATCTAATGAACTTGTGCTTCATTTGGGAGAGCTAAATAACTGCTTGAAGTGATGCAACCCAGAAACCTCCGCAGACAAATTCACTACATATGTATCTCCAGCTGGACAGGAGAGGGAGCTAAGAAGTACCAAATTCATCCTAGGAAGCAAGGGATGGGAAGGGCAGCCTCAGAGGTTGCTGTCTCACAGCATTGCCCTTAAAGGCCAGCGGGCAGTTCCATGGGTACAGGGGGGCCACCTCAGGGCAGCTCCCTCCCACAGCCAGTTTTAATGCTAGGGAGTAATCAACCAGCGCCTTGAGTGAAAAAATGTATTCTTTTTTTCCTCAGGCAGTATTATTTTAGCAGAGGTATAGTTTATTTTTGTGCAGATATTTTAAAAATATCACTACTCATGTTAAATGCATTCCCTCTCTGCGGTTTCACTTCATGCAAAATTTCCAGGTGCCTCCATTTTCATGCCTGTTCAAGAAAAAAAACATTTCAATTTGCTGAAACTCTCCTTGAATTTCTGGTTTCAGATATGTTCAGCCTTTTAGCCTCAAGATTTGTCTCCATCAGATGCTCTTGATCTCTGTAAGCACTGGGGAACTCTTTGGCATTGCCCTATACCCAAGCTTCAACTGATCTATCTCACATCACATGAACTAATAAACTAGAAAAAGTACATTAGCAAGATCAATGGATATAGAGGAACCCCAAATATTCCCATTACATGACAGTCCTTATGGCTGACTGAACAGAATAGATTTAAGCCTGCTTAGCAGTCTCCTAGGACTGGCCTAAAGTCACAAGTCAAAGGGCAGGCCATTATTTTTAACTGTCTCAAATTCTAAAATGGTTTCATTTTGGTTGTTAAACCTTCTATTATTAGGATTGATAGCAGCACATGAAGCACTGCATGCTTTTGATTCAGGACTAGTGAAAGGAGGACCATCAGCTGCCATCACTCTTGCATTATGACATCTGCCTCTTCTATAATCATCTATAGCAGCAGTCTCTGTTATGGGAAGCCCGTATGCATGTATTTAAATACTAAATTTAATAAGTGGGCCTAATACTCTGCAATAATGCAAAAAGTACTCATAAACATAAAATAAAAAGAGAGCAGGATCCTTCTGTTGGGAGGAAAGGGTTAAAAGTGGAATAATGGTGAGGAGGATGGTACATTCAGTGACCTTGGAGCTGGGAATGTCCAGGCCTGAAGAGGAGCAGTGTGGCAAACCCCATATATTTTGCCTACTGCTGTTTATCCTCTGTCTGTTTTGAGATAAGGTCTGTTTTGGAGAGACTTAGAGGCACTCTCACAGACTTAAGCTCCCTGTTTTGGAAGAGAGGAGATCAAAGCTCAGGTAAACAACATGTGCATAGGCCCATTGAAAAATGGGACTGAGCCCAACGGTGCCAGCATACCTGCCTGTGTGTCTCTGCCCAGGTGCTGCTTTGGGACCCTCCAACTAATGAAGTATTGACATAAACCCACTCTTTGCATTTCAGCCATGGTTTTGTGGTCATTCCGGTTGCCGGCCTGTGTTGATGCACAACTTCCACGGAGGTTTCTTTTATTCTTGTCTTCTGTGAAGGGTTCCAGTGACAGCTCTTCTGACAAACTGGGCAAAAGTAGCTCTTTATATAGGGTGTAGGGGTTTTGGAAATTGTCCAATAGTAAGGGTCAAAGGGAAAGTAGCCTATAGCCTTACAGAGAGATAAGAGAGGGTCTGGGGGCAGAAGAGGGGTGTTTTGGTCCAGTCAGCATGACTTGGCATTTCCCATCTTAGGCTGCTGACTGCCAGAGAGGCCTCGCAGGCCCTGTGCCTGCTACACCTGTCTAAGAGATCCTGGGTCCTGTCCCAGGAGATGGTGGCTGTGTCTTCTGTCACTTGGTCAGTGACCAGGTGAGCCAGGCTGTCAATTTCTGCAGAGACAGTTAAAAGCAAAGAACACAGGCTGTCACAGTCAGGCTCTGCTGTGACCTGTGACACTGATTCCCCTCAAGGGCCTTGCTAGTTTCTTCCTTTCTCAAGTCCTATTTCTGATCACAAATTGATTGGACCCACTAATCTGAAAGGTGACAAGGTGGTTAAAGAGGTCTGTCTTTAATTCTAATAGATGTTTTACTGGGAAACAGCACAGCCAGTCCTGACCTGGACAGAAAAGCCTTTACAAAGCACGATAGTGTTACTTTCCTGTTTTGCCATGGTCACAAGCCTCCAACACACACATACATGTCATCTGTCCAGAAAGTGAGAGAACAACCAAAGCTCTTTTGTTAAGAGGCCAGGGTGACCCAGGTACACATTTATTCATCTCCCTCCAGCAAGTCCCTGACCTAGAGGTGAGTCTTGTCAATGCCTGCCACCACCTTCAGTGGATTCCAGTGTTCAGATTTACAGTGTTGTTATAAACAGGGAACACATTAGGAAGTTCACTACACATCCTTAACCAGGACTTGCAAAACAAGAACAACTGAGGAACCATGATTACTCATTCTATTGCAAAAAAACAGATGGCTTGCATGCTGTTAACCTCTCTGCACTTCAATTTCTTCATCTCTGGGAGCTGAATCTTTCACTATTGCATTATGAAGGATAAACAAATCAACCAATTAAAATAAGGCTACACAAACACAAGAGACACTGCTGCAAGGGCTTAGTTTACCCTAATCCTTGTTAGTATTTACAACATGACCAGTTGTAGTACCTACAGGTAATCAGAATCTGTGATGATGCTTGTTGTTGTTGACAGTTGGGCTGTCAATTTGTATAAGAAAAAGTCATAATTGTTACAAGTTTTAGTATAGTGCTGTGGTAATCACAATGGTCTAAAGACACAGACAACACAAGTTTTAGAGCCAGAGGTAGTGTGTTTTCTTAGACTATATTAGACTACGTTTTTCCAAATACATTTGGAAAAACAAATGAAATTTGGGAAATGATTCTGTGTCTAAAGACCTAAAAGGGGTTTTGTCAATCTAAAAGCTTGCTTGTTTTTTTCTCTCCAGCCCAAACTGGCAAATCTAACAGAAGTTTTATCTTTAGCTGTAAACTGTGTTTTGACCATGCAATGTAAGTAACAGCTACTTAAGCAAGTCACCATTAGATATTTGTGGAACCAAATAATTTTGTACTGCTGGTGCAGTGCAAGGAAGATAAAATAGGTGTGCTAACTGCTTCCATGTCCTGCATCCTTGGTACTTTGGTAACCATATCTGCACATCAGAGCCAAGGTGGCTGAGCTCTGGCAATCTCTCTGCCCTGCACTGGGTGAGATGCTGGTTTCTGTGGAACAGCTGAGTGAAAAACATGGGTGTCCAAAGAGGGCTACTCTTACTCCTTCCCCTCATGGGCCCTGCTGATTTATTCCACCTCTCATGCTTTATTTCTTGCCAAGGATGAGCCTGAACTAGCAAGTGGTAGGGTGCCCAGTTCTGAGGTATTTCAGCTGGGGTATAGGTCTCCTTCTCACAGCTACTAGAGCAAGGCTCTTTCTTTGGGAGTAACAAAAGTACAGCCACTGCCCAGAGACAGAGCTCAGGCAGAATATGCTGTTACTGGCTTTGGCTTTCTGAAGATCACATCATCATCTTGCCTGAGTTGTTTTGGGAATTAACCAAAAAAACCCCAAATCACCTGCTCAGAATCTGTGAAATGCAGCTCTCTGTCACTTTCAAATTCCTCCCACTGTTACAATCTTTTCCCTGCCCAGTTCCCAGATGGAAACACAAGAGTAGATTTCAGGAGTCCTAATTTTATATCACAAGACAAGAGCCTGCAGTAATGTGGCCCTTTGAGGACAGCCATACAACCCATGATCTTTACAGAGAACAACTTTTTTATTTGGTTTATTAGGATTTTTTAATTCACTGAACTACTAAATACATCTTAGCAGCCTGAGCAGTGAAGGTCTTGCAGATGCCTCTCAAATTTTTGAAAAAGCATTTCTTATCCTGCTGGAGGCTCTAAATTCCAAGGCACAAATGCACAGCAGCCACAGTGTAATTTACCACACGCTAGTTTAGCTGCACTGTGATTTACCACACATTAGCTATGGTAAAAGTTGTGATTTTCCACCTGCACGTACTAATCTCAGCTCTTTTGTGAGATGAAAATACATTACTTTTTGTTTTAATGAAAGATGCTGAGGCTTGTTTGTACCACCCTAGAGCAGCACATGCTGGGAATTGGGAATTTGAATAATCAGAGCTCAGCTCATTAGCAGTATGAGATGCTCACCTGTGGCAAGAAAAACCAAGCCAATTATTTTCTTGCATGATATGAAAATCAAGTTTGTTCTTTAGGTCTAATTGCACTGCAGCTGGGTAAGGACTGTGCTGATCTGCATATGCAGTGCTTTTCACTACTGAACTCCCTGCGTGCTCCAGGAGCTGCCCAGATATCTGCACCAGTGAGAACATGGACAGGCTCGAGACAATGAACCAGCTTGAAAGCAGGGGATTGACTGAGCTCCATCACTATTTGACTGATCCCCTCATGTGAGAGCTTCAGCAGACCTACAAATTCCCCCAAGGCATCTCCTGTTATGTCTAGTCTAATTTATATGCTTAAATGTGTTGGTTAACATCCTGAGTTGAGCACCCCAAATATTCCTCCAGGTAATGTTTGTGAAGAAATGCACATTGCACATATATAAGGCTATTTGTCAGTAGTCAGTAGAAACTGCTTCTGTACTCATAGTCACAGATGGATTGGTGGAAATAGAGGCAAAATTTCATTAAGACAATGGTTCAAGAAGTTTCTCAATCTAGCTGCAGACTCAGCTGCAAGCACCCTTCCAATGGAGACTCCCCGTTACCAAAGGACAGTAAGCAAATATACTGTTTGGGAGATTTGATTTCCCACATGTGTCTTAATTTATGTTATTATCCAAATAAACATGTTTTTCCTTTTTAACAAACACTCTGCCATGATTATCTGTCTGAAATGTGTATGAGCCCCTTGTCCTGTTGGGAAATGTTACAACAGTCACCCAAAGAAATGCTCGGATATGGTTTATAGCATTTTAAGGGCAAGGCATGAATAACACATTGCAGGTGGTTATGAGGTTTGAGTTTTGGCTGTGGTTCTCTGTATTAATAGTAACCGGTCCCTTGCCATAGAGCCTGTCCACAGCAGGACTCAGTCTTAAGCTGAGCTGGAGACCTGTTCAGCCACACTAGTAAGAATTACATGGATTTTTTACCTCACTAAAAATGCATGCAAAGCAGGAGAAGCTTTACAAAAAGAAGTAGAATTGATGGAGTTTGAATTCCAAACTCAGCTCCCTCCAGTGCTGCTACAGCTCATCTGTCACAGCTCTGGTGCTTGCCTTCTTGCTCCTCTGCCCAGATGTCAGTGACATATCCCACGTCTGATTTCAGATCCAGTAAGGTGATCATGTCATTTTCACTGCCCACCTGTATTTCCTTGGGGTCTCCACCAGCCGAGGTGGATCTCCCCACGTACTGTCTGTTGCAGTAAAGTGGAAAAATTATTTAAAAAGGCCTCTTAAAATCAAACCTGCTCTCCTGGAATTGGTGTCTGGCTTTGTCAAGCTAGCACTATGCAAGTTCCCATGTGAAAGCAATCCTGGTAGGAGCAGTTTGTTAGCATAACAATCCATTCCTGAGTGAAAAACAACTAGCACCTGTAGAAACTATTTTTACGAAGTTAGATAGAAAAATGAAAACTATCTCTCACAAACAACTTTTCTTGCACATACACACCAGGGGTTTGAGTGACCAATCAATACAGGATAACAACTTGTTACTAACCAATAATTGGCAAGAAAACTTCTACTAACCAACTGAAGTCACACACAAGGTCTGTAAAACTGTATAAAAAGGAGTTATGGGAACAAAAAATGGGCTTTTTCCACCAAGAAGAAAATGGAGTGCATGTGATTTATTCCCATACCTGCTGAAGGGAGCTGCCATCTTATTCCATGACAGCGGTGCTATCTTCTGTCACTCAGCTGGTTGTCACATTGGTTGGGCTATCTACTCCTGAGACAGCATTTCAAAGTGCAGGATTAGCTACCTTCTTAAACCACTAAAACACCTATCATAGCTTGTTAGGAAGAAATTCTTCCCTGGGAGCATGGTGAAGCCCAGAGAAGCTGTGGCTGCCTCTGGATCCCTGGAAGTGTTCAAGGCCAGGTTGGATGGGGCTTGGAGCAACCTGGGATAGTGGACGGTGTCCCTGCCCATGGCAGGGGGTTGGGTTAGATGATGTTTAAGGTCCCTTCAAACTCAAACCATTCCATGTACACATTTCCTTTATTTTTGACTTGCTGCTTTGGCCAGCAAATCACTCAGGTTTCCCCCAAAAGCCTTTGAAGAAAGGCATCCATGGGAAACCAGGAGAAAGAAGGAATGTTCTACCATTTAGATGAAACTCTCCATTTCTTTCTGCAGGCAGAGCTTGCAGGCTACCAGTCTTGCCTTCCATAGGTACCAACTTGAGGATTACCTAGATCTAGAAATAAAACAACACACTTTTGAGACAGCATTAATATAGGAGGTAATATAAAAGCTTGTCTTTAATTGGAGGCCTCCAGGGATAAGTATGGAAAAATGCCTGTTGTATTGCACTGGATAGTTATTTAACTCTATTGCACTGGGTGTTTTGATAGTTTTGCACTGTTTTCATGTGTCCCCCTTTTTCCCTCCTAAGCCTCAGTGGGTGGTTTCTCCCTTGGTTACTTCCCCCCCAGACCCTCCTCACTTGTTTCCCATTGGCTATGGTCCATTTCCTGTACTTCCCCTTTAAAACCCCCTTGGTGGTCTCTTCTTCACCTGGATGGCACCTGGACACAGTGTCTCCTACCCATGTAATAAACTAGGACAAGGCAACCAAGGAGGAAGAGTGTCTCTCCATCTTTTACTCCTGACCATGTGGGATTGATCCAGGGGTGAGCAGAAAGAGCTAGCTGGGTCTGGACATCGAAAATCCCTGGATTAATTACCACAAATGCTCACCTCACATAGGGCAAATACAGTTTTGTAAGTTTAGCAAATGAGCATAATTACAAGAATCACCAATTAGAAACACAGGTGATAAGGTCATTCACCCCCTTGGCTCAAACTCTTCTGGAGCCCCTCTTCTTCCAGTTGTTTATAAGAAAGTGTCTTGGGAGGATAGCTCATCCTTGGTTCCCAGAGGAAGCAAGATGAGGATTGGGGCCTTTGGAATGTGTTTTGTCTTTCTGTCTGTCTGAGTAGGAAAAATTCTGGAGATAGCCAGGAACTATATAACTATACAGCAACAGTCTACAGAGCTACTAATAAATGAAGAATATAGAAAAACAAAAATCATTCTGGCATCAACCTTCTGGCCCCCTCCCAGCTCCAAGTACAGTGCCTACCCTTTCGCTTTCCACTGTCAGCCACCTGCTGCTCCTCCCTTTCTGCCTTTCCTGCAGATCTGTCTCAGATTCCCCCAAGGTTTTGCTATTTTAGCTGATGAATCAGAGCTGGTGGCAGCTCTTGAAGTAGCTGGTATTTGCTTATTTGCATCTCCTATATTCCAAGGGTTACATAAGAATACGACCACTGGGGTTATTATTTTCCTTTTTTAAGAAGCCTTGCATCCCCCATGTCTGTCAAGAACAGCTTGAAAACACAAGGGTGTTCCAAAAAAATCAGAGTCTACACAGGGCAGAAGAATAGCCTTAAAAATGACAATGTGGAGATTGTAGGTTCTGTTAAAGTTTTCATTTTAACGGAGTAATTTACACAACAACCTCAGGAATGTCAGGCCTGATACAGAATTTTTCAGTCTTTGGAAACAGCAATGAAGACCCTTTTGTAAGAGATGAATTTCAGAAATTCCAGAATCTTGTAAGTAGAATGAGAGTTTAAAATTCTTCAAGGTCTCTTTTGCAATAGAGTAGCTCAAAAATATTCCACCATTTTTTCTTTAAGAGAGTCAATTATCCAACAGAGTTGTTATTCCATACAGAGGCTAACTTACTACACTTACCTTGTGTCTGGATGGAGCTGTTAGTGAAGGGTGAAGTTACTGTAAAGAATCAATGCAAAACACTTAGCTAGGCCTAGGGTTTAGTGTTTAATATGCAATGTAGGCAAGCTCAAACAAGGTATAAGCAGACTTGGCTGCAGGTCATGCATGAAGAAGCAGTCAATTATGAACCTTTTGTGCTGGAATTTTGAAAGATCTGTCCCCAAACCCTGAAATAACATCACTGTACCAAAAGCAACTTTCCACATACCAGTCCTGCCAATGACTGAGGATGGTTTCCCCTCTGAGTTGCCTTTCACAGGTATGACAGGTACCTCAGTTCTGTTCAGTTCTGAACAGTTTCAGGCCTATAAGGGGCAAAAGTTCCAGGTTTCAGGCCTATAAAGGGCAAAAGGGAGCATTACCAACAGTTAGAGAAGATGGCATTTTTTCTTGAAGAAAGCTGTTTTGTTTAGTTTATCCAGCTCCAGGTTTGTTGCAGAGGGGAACTTAAAGTTTAGATTCCTATCCAGCTTGCTTCTTGACTTTTCAATGCTTTGATCTAGGCTTACCCTTAGGGCAGGCACATTGATTGCTGCAGGTGGGGATCTCCATAATATCAGCTCTGAAACAGAAGAATGCACTTTTTTCCTAGCTAGGACAGAATTAAGTGAATGAATATGCCCGAAAACTCGATATCTATAGAGCATAGCTTTCTTCTTGTGGAGACACCCCTCCCTTAGTTACAGGGGAGCCCAAATAGATCTCATTGGACACTCACACATGAGAGAAGAATTGTAATCTCAGTCTGATTAACAGTCTGACTATTAATCATTCCTGCCACTTCACCCATGAATACTCACCAGTGAGGATGTATCTGCTCTTAGGGCCATTGCTTTTGGGCACCATGACCTGCTTCTCATCCATCTCCACTAGGGATCTGAACTTCAGCTTGTAATAATGCATATCTGTTTTAGGGCTCTCCCACTCCACTTCCAGGGAGTACTCAATCTCCTCTGTCACTCAGATGGCATTGGCTGCAGACCAGACTGGGAAACACAGAAAAGAGATGTAGGGAAGCAGCATCAGCACAAAAAAGTAAATAGAAGACAGAAAAGTCACTAAACAATGCTCCTTCTCTGCCCAGATTCCTGCTCTAAGACCCATGACATTTTCCTCAGTTGAACTGAGGAGTCAAGCAAGGACAGCACAACTGTTACTTCAACAGGTTTAGTTTTATCCATGGTAACAGTCCAGCTCTGGTGTTTGTTGGCTCTCAGTTCCCACCCGTTGTGCTGGAAGCAGGAAAAATGCCAAAATCACCAAGCTTTTTACTGTCTTTGCCAAGTACAAGCAGATAGCACAATAACAGCTGCTAAGCAAAGGACATTTCAGTTCTCAAGGGGCTGCTTCAAATACAGAGCCTTTGCACACTGAACCTCAGCAGGATCATGCTCATTCAGTCTTGGGAAGAGACTGAGGAGAGCTCACTGCTGCAGACATGTTTGGTCAGTAAGTATCTAGGAAAGACATCCTGCCCATTTAAAGTTCTTTCTGCATCAGTGTATTATTCTTAGTAACATGCTGTTTTTATCCTGCGTTCTTCCATTCCTACTTTTTGCAACAGGCAACATTACAAATTCCCTGGAATTTGCAGGTGTTAACACAAGTAGGGTTTGGACAAGAAAAATGGAAAGAGAGGCAATATGCAATATATTCACCCCCAATGATCCAAATCTGGGAACAGATTCTCCAGAAAACAATGGCATAACTCTAGGCTGGGAAGAGAAAGTGCTCTCCAGCACTCAGTTCCCTTCACTTGTTGAAATCTAACTTTAAAGATTTACAGCATCTGACTCTTCAAACAATAATAATAAAAATAACCTGCTCCTACCTGTACTTGCTTCTAGATGCTTGGCCTCACTGGCAATCCCATTCACATGTGATGGAAGTGTGACATTGTGAGATTCCACCCTGGCACCATGCACAATCTCATAGCTGAGCTGCTCTTTGGGCACATGAATTTGTTTCACCAACATTTCATACCCAGCTGGATAACAGGTCAGGAGGTAATTATCCACATCAGTCACTGGATCCCAGCTGACAGCCACGGAGTTCTCCATGGAGTTCAGCACCTGCACATTCTGGGGAGAAAGGACTAAAAGAGAAACAAAGAAAAGCACTGCAATGAGGATCATGATTTGCCACACGGCCAACCATGAAATTTTTTCAAATTATTTTGATTAAGAAAATGCAGAACTAGAGTTCCCAGCCTGTAGTCTTCTTGGATTTATCCATTTCTTTCTGCTCAACAGCATATCATTAGATAGAAATAAATAATGCAGCAGTAATAAATATAATTTCCTGGATGACTCTTTGCATCTTCTAAACCCACACTGGCATGAGGAAAACTCTCTCATAAAGCTCTCCCTACCAATGCATCTAGGAAGAGGAAGACAAGCCTAACCCCTCTTTTCCTACAACTGTCAGAGTTAATTCAAAATGTCAACTGGTCCCCAAAACTGGGGAATACAGCTTCTCCACAGCAGAGGCAGAAAGCTGAGCTTTTCTGACTGAGTACTGATGGAAGCTTACATTTGGTGCCTGGAGGAGACCTGAGCAAATCTGCTGCATATAAGACATTTCAAGACACCAACAATACCTTAACTATTTTGCCACAAGACAGACAGCTCCTTGGTGTCTTGAAGCAGACCTTGAAAGCAGTCCATATAGAATATCTGTTTACCATCAAGTTTACCTGATTTTAATTACAAGTGAGCTCATCCTAAGCTGATCAAACCATCTGCCAGCTATATTTCAGTAGCAAGTTTTGTGGTTTGACACTGGCCAAACACCAGGCACTCAACCTCTCCCTCCTTCCCACCAACAGCACAGGGAGACAGAGCATAGGGGTTTTGGTCAGTTTGTCACCCAAGGGTTTCTTCTGCTGCTCAGGGAGAGAAATTGTTTCCAGCTATGCTTTCCCACCCCAACCCATCCTCTCCCTCCAAGGGACACAGAAAAAAACTCCACCTTTCTTTTTCTCCTGTGCAGACTTCTGAAACAAATCAAATATAAGAGATTGCTTCAAAGCTTTGAGCAAATTTATGTCTAAATTCTGCAGATTCTCATCATAGTCCATTGCAGGAAACTCCCAAAGCTTTGTTTTGTGTGGTTTACTTCCAAACCTGGGAGATGAGGTCCTCAAAGAGACAGACACATGCACAAAATCCCTTTGCTCAGCACCTAATGATTAATAGTATCCTGGGCTGTAACATGATCTTGTGACTAATTAGGGTTTCATGGGAATCACAGAGCTCAAAATTTTCCTAGGCTTAGAGATCATTCCAGAGGAAAAAACCCTGGACACAAGCATTTCTGTCAAACATAATGAAAGAGGACAACTTTTTTAGCTTCCTCATCATATAACAAAGAGATTTTTTTCCCCCTGCTGTTAAAAAGAGTGAGTTTAACTGACTTTTCATGGAGAATATAATGTCACACATATAACTGGCAATAACACCATATTAGGGAAAGGACTAATTTAGGGAAGAATGCCTAACAGTCAGATCTACCAGGCACAGAATATTCTCCTAAGGGAAGGGATGAAAGAAACCCTGTTCACCTCTTTTCAATTATTGCAGAGGAAAGCATGGGATGATGAAAGCTGGAGAAAACATGGAATATTTGTGTGAAAGATTCCAACAATCTAACTCTGCAAGTCTTTTTCCATCCTACTGTGCTTGAAGATTTAGGGTATCTGCCTAATATCATGTATCAGGAACAAGCATTCTAAAAAGAAAGACTTCTAGGTTAAACCTTAGTTCCATTAGATCTAAAGGCAAAACTCCCATTTATATTAGCAGATACATAGTTTTATGTGGTTGGAGGAGACAACCTGAGAAAGTTTAAGACCTTCAAAATGGGCTTTATAAAACCCATTAAATACTACTGTACCTTTTGTAATAATAATATATGCCCATAATACAGGATTATTGATGTTTGTGTAAGGCTTCAAAATCCTTGGAGGGCATTTGCTCTAAGAAGTCAGAGACAAACTGAGTTTTTCCCCTCAAAACAAACAACAGGAATCTCAAAGAAATCAAAAATTCTTTTCTCTTACCTATCAAGTACTTTCAACTGTCTGGTTCAGAGCCCTTCTGAAGCAGGCACCACTTGCAAAGGTAATTTGAGCAAACCAAAAAGTAACCAAATCCTCTTCTCTTCCCACTCCAGCTGCAAACCAGCAGCAGTCCCTGCAGTGAGTTTAAGAGCACAGGGACCAGATGAAAGGAACCAATAGAGGCCTCGGGGCGTTTCCCTCTTACAAACCACCAAAGGAGCACACCAGGTTTGGGAATGATTCCCCTGCTCAGCATTCCTCTTGCTCATCAGCAGGAAGAACCATTTCCCATTTGTTTTATGCTCTGCTACTAGTCAAAAGCCAGAAAGCCTCTCCAGCTCTGCACATGTTTGCAAGAATCACAGGATGGTTACTGAGACTACTGTATCAACAAGCACATTTGTAATATTAATGATAAGAAATTCAGGTGGAGTACATCAGAAAATAAAAAAAAAAAAAATTAAATTCAGCAGGAGTTAAACACTACATTTATACAGCACAATACTTTCAAAAATCACTCAAGAACTACCCACATGGTTGTTTAACCAGGTGCATTATTGAGTCTAGTTTTTAGCTGACAAACCCTCAGATTCTGAAAAGTTCCTTTTATTTACTGCACCCAGAAGCTGTGCTGAGGGAGCAGAAGATGGTAGCAGCCTGAGGAATATCAACATTTGTCATTAATCCTTGACAGTCTCACCTGGGAAAGTGCCAATCACACAGGTGATGCTGTTGAGCAAGTGAGGGAGTCAGCCCTGGCTGAAGAAATAGTTCTCCTTTGCATTCTCACCCATTCCTTCCACACCTGTGAATAAACACAAAAGGGGAATATACAAAATATACAGTTATATACAAAATATTGTATATTATATATATAGTATATACAGAATATACAAAAAATTGTAGAAAATAATGTATGCTGTAACATCCAAATCCCCTTTGATTGCATCTATTTTATCTGCTCTGCTGATATATATACCAATTAATTTTACCATCTGGAAAAATAGCAAGTTACAGACAATTACAGAGAACAAAGCTTCAAATTCTCCCCTTTCAAACAGGAGAAAGCTACCACAGTAAGTACCTAGGAAAGCTGCTGACTGCAGCATGGCTAATAAAATTTGATTACCCAGCCAACCTTCTTTCAACCTTCCACTAGCTACTTCTTCCAGATTATTACATACTTCTGGACCAGTATAATATAGCAAACATCAAAGTAAAACAACTAGCACACATAGAGCAAGCAGCTTGACAAACTGAGAGAACCAGTTTCTTCAATGACTTTTTAAATGTATCTAATGAGTTGATACAAACAGAAAACAATTAATTCAACATCAAAACCGTGATGCATGTTCTCCCTGAAATAAGGAAATAGACATATTTTAAATCCTTCCCGAGCGAAGTCTCAGTCAGTGGAACAGGACAGTTTCCCTCACAGAACAAAAACAATGGAAGCAGAATTTCCCATTTGTTTTTCTCTGTTTGGGGTTATGATTATTCAGTGTTGTCTGCAAAGTGCTGTAACTTACCCAAAGGTTTGGATATTAATATTCCACTATTAGACATAGTGGAATTCTCAGAGTTGTCCTGTGCAGGACCAGGAGCTGAACTCGATGATCCTTGTGGGTCCCTTCCAATTCAGAACATTTTACGATTAAAAGATCCACCAGTAGAAAAAAATCCTGCAAGCCACTGGTATAAATATAGGAATTTAGGAACAGTCCTAGGCTATCAACAAGCAAAAAAAAAAAAAAAAA